>QARZ01040781.1:58699-70822 GCA_013407115.1 Glycine latifolia | reverse complement strand
TTTTTTAATATTGCATTCAAAAATAGGATGGAATATTTTTTAATATTGCATTCAAAAATAGGATGGAATATTTTTTAATATTGCATTCAAAAATAGGATAAAATATTTTTAAGATTCATTGCATAATATAATAGAATATCTTTAAGATTGCATTGCATAATATGATAGAATATTTTTTAGAATTCCATTCAAAAGTTGGTTAAAATCATATGCTTAAATTAGTATAAATAGAAACATATTTTTGTGTTTAGAGTATGCATTTCATTCCAAATAATATTAGAGCTTTAGAGAGTTGATGTTTGCATCATTGAGAGAATATTTGTGAGATCATATAGAAGCATTTGACAAGTCTGATTCTTCAACTCTCCAAATAATATTTTTGTCTGTGTTCTTGGTGAATTGAGATGTGCGACTTCTGGCCGGGATAATTGTTGTGTAAGGGTAAACTAAACTAGGATACTAGGAACTCTTGTACACAAAATTATCATAGTGGAGTTGTTCATTGGATTGATTATCCAATTTGGACGTTGTGATTTTCCACGTTAAAATTGATTGTGTCTTCTTTATCTCTTATCTCCATATTATTGCCTTGAGTTTGATTTTAAATTGTGAATTATTTTATAAAACTCAATTCACCCGCCTCTTGAGTTCATCTGGGACCAACAATTGGTATCAGAGTTGTGTTCTCTTTATTTTGCAGGTAACTCCTGAAGAGTAGATCTTAAGATGAACCCAATGGAGACAATAAGAGAAGGATACTCTACCCAAAGGCCTCCACTATTTGAGGTAAACTACTACAATTACTGGAAGAATAGAATGTAGATTTTCATTCAAGCAAAGAACTATCAAGTCTGGAAGGTGATTGAAAGAGGAGACTTTCAGATCACAAAGATGAATGAAAAGGGAGAAAGAGTGCCAAAACTTGAGAACAAATATACTGATGAAGATTGGAAGAAGTTGGAATACAATGCTCAAGCCAAGAGAATTCTTCACTGTGGACTAGGGACATAAGAATACAACCACGTGATGGGTTGCAAAACTGCTAAGAAAATGTGGTATCTTCTAGAGGTAACACATGAGGGTACAAGTGAGGTAAAATAGTCTAAAATTGATCTTTTTATGCATCAATATGAATTGTTCTCTATGAAGCCTAAATAGTCTATTAGGGATATGATAACTTGTATTACTAACATAGTAAATGAGTTAAATGCATTAGGCAGGGACATATAGGTTGAGGAGCAAGTAAGGAAAATTTTGAGGAGTCTCCCAAGAGAGGACTGGATACCCAAGGTCACTTCTTTACTATAATGACCAAGCTTAAAAAAATATAAATTTACAATATTCTGTCACAAAAAGTGTTAGCGACAGAATTAGTGACGGCCAGTTACTGGCACCATTAGCGTGAGAATGCACCAGAAGACCATTTTTCTCTGGAATCTGGCGCGATCAGCGTGAGAGTGGCGTCATTAGCGCCAGAAGTGCTCCAGGAAGCCATTTTCCACTGGAATATGGCGCGGATAGTGTGGAATTGGTGCGATTAGCGTAGGGACACAGGCAGGACCACTATAAAAGGCCAATTCTCACGAAATTAGGGCCCAAAACTCACTCTTCTTCTTCCTTGAATGTTTTCTTCCATTGATAAGCCTTTGAAGCTTCATACCAACTCATTCCTTGACCAAAACACTTCACACCCAACATGAAACTTGAAGGAAATCATCCAATGGGCTAGATTCCAACCTCCATTTTCCTTAAAAACCATCAAACGAAGAGATCATTTTCTCTAGAAAACTTCACCAAACTTGAGTTTGGCGGGGAAAAAAGGCGATTTACGGACACCAAGCTTGGAGAAGTGATCCTCTAGCCTTCCTTGTCGATTTAGAAGTAAGAAACACGAATTCTACCGATTATTTAGGAATTTGTTCTTGAGGTGAATAGTGACCCATTTGAGTTAGAGCTGAAATTAGGCTTGGGTCCTTTGGAAAAGTATGCTTAGGAGGTTGTTGTGATGAAGATTTAGCCTTGAAATATTAATTTTATGGACTTTGGAATTTGGCTCTGAGAAATATATGTGTAGGAATAATGTGGGCTGAATTGATGAGGTTATGGTATGTATGAACATTAGAGCTTACACATGATGTGTTTAGAAGACTATATAAACGGTGAAATTGTGTTGAAGTAACTATTTTAGCTACCTTGATAATCATTGAAATGTGGCATGAGTAGAGTATTGAACTCTTTGAATTGGGTTATGTAGAGCCTTAGGGAGACTCTAGTGCCTTGGTTAGGCCAAGTAGATCTTATTGGGGATTTGTAAGTCACCAATTAGGTGACTAGCCCTTATAACTTAGAGAAAAGAGTAGAAGAGGTTTATGTGGAAAAGATTTGCATTTCTTTTCATTCTAACGGTTGAGGACCGTTATTGATTGATTATATACCTTTTGTAGGGCATGATACAAAGGTTACTGGTGGTTGTGACCACGAAGCCGGGAGAGCCAGTGTAGCACAGAGAGCAGGTAAGCTCTTTGTTCTTAGGAGTGTTTCCCATTGACTGTGTTCCACCATACTCCGAGGGAGTGATGGTTATTGTATATCATGATGCATGTGTATCGAAATTGTGTGTTACTGCTTTGATTGAGTACATGTATATGATATACACTGTGATGATATGTTGTGTGATTGATGAGATTCTCTGGCCAGTAGAATAGATTGTTATGGACTTCCTTTGGAAATGTGCCCTTAAGTGGATGATCTTCCCTCGGAAGTGCCATATATGTCAGAGTAAGTCCTGAGAGAATGTTCCCTTCAGTGGATGATCTTCCTCAGGCAATGTGCGCAGAGTCCTGAGAGAATGTGCCCTTAAGTGGATGATCTCTCTCAGGCAATGCTTTATGTGTATATGTTTTTATATCTGTGTTGCACTCCTGATGTTGGTAGCACCCAATGAAATGGCACCTGTGTTGTGATATACATGTGATGTGTTTTAAGAGCCTTGATGGCTAGATGGTGTGATGCCAATTTTGATACTGTATGTCATGGAAGTGAACCAAGGGGAGGAGAGACCTCCAAGAACCCTGAGTTTACTGAGATTTGTATCTCATCCCGTGTGTGGGGATTATATTTTGCAGGTGATACACAGAGAGCGGATGGTTGATCCCAGGGCAAGAGGCCCGAGTAGTGATATGGTTCTGTGTGAACCTTAGGCATATATTTTGAGAACATGTTGGCTCATTTCTTTTGTTATGCCTGTATTTGTACCCCTGAGGGGAGGATGCACAGTTAGTGTGCTTTTTGCACATGTTGTATATCTGAGAGATACTGATGTATGTTGAGAGGACAGGGTATATGATACCTTATTTTGTACAGCCATTATTTTGATATATCTATATGGCTTATTTGGTCCTCTGGCTGTATGAAGCGTGTAATTACCATACATAATGTAAAGATATTATTGTTGATGACGTTCGATGATGCCATTATGTTTATTGCTTCTGAATTAATTATCTTTAATTAATTGTTGCGCTTAACGACCATAAATGAATGTTAATGAACCGGATGCATACGGGGTGTTACATTTACAAGAAACCAAAGACTTTAAGACTTTCAACCTTGAGCAGTTGGCAAGATCCCTAATGACATATGAGATGCAACTAGAGTCCCACATGAAGGAAGATGTAAGATTGAAGGATAAAGGCATTGCTTTAAATCTTAATCAAAGGAAGTGAGTGATGACTCAGATGATGAGGAGGAGATTGCAATGCTTGTGTGGAAGTTCAAAAACACTTAAAGAACCAAAAGTATAATGGAAGCTCAAGTAATAAACAGGTAAAATCCAAAACTTTCTCTTCTTGAAGAACTGATTATAGTTGCTTTAGGTGTGGCAAAACAAGTCATAGGATTAAGGATTGTCCTGAAGTAGAGCAAGAAAGTAGAAAGAAGAAGAAGGCTAAAGAGCAGAATAAGTATGAAAAGATGGAGTTCAAGAAAGTAATGATGGTTGCTTGGAGTGATTCTGATTCAGAGGAAGAAGGCTCTGAAAATAGTGAAGCTGAGGCCAACATCTGTCTTATGGCTGGAACTGACTCAGAAGGTGAAGACACTGAGGTAAATTTTCTTGAGCTGAGATCTTCCATGCATTTGTTAACAAAGAAGCATCTATTGAAAGTGTTAGACTTTGTAATAGATAAGTATTTAAAAATATGTGAATATAATAATGAGTTGGTTGATGACTTTGGTGAATTAAAGAATGGGCTTAAGAAATTTGCTAAGGCCAATAAAGAATTGAGAAAAACAAACGAGAGCCAAGAGGAGGAAATCACTAGCCTTAAGAATATCGCTTCTGAACTTGAAAACGAAAATGCTTCTCTGGTTGTTAAATTGAAAGAGCATAAGAAAGAGGAATGTGTGACAATTTGTAATGCTCTATTGGAAGAAAAAATTGAAAAGTTGGAGGGTGAGGTAGAAAGGTTGACTAAAGAGAAAAAGGACCTCCAAAATAAGCTAGAGTCTGCCCTTAGGACTCGCAAGGTAGATAGACCCAATGCTATTGACTGGTTGAATAAGAATTGCAACACATCTAGGCATGGGTTAGGCTTTTAAAGGTAATAAGAAATCTACTTGGAAAAAAAAAACTAAGCATGTAGACTTGTATGAGAAAAGGGTGTGTTATCATTGTGGCAAGGTAGGACATCTTAAATTCGAACGCAAGAGTAGGATAAAAGGTATTGAAAAGAATGTCACATATGTTAAGAATAACTCTATTTCTGCAGGCAAAGTAAAACAAGTTTGGGTTAGAAAAGTTAAGCTTTCTAACTTTGAGAAGAAGAAGGGACCCAAGCTAGGCTGGGTTCCCAAAACTAATCATTGATTTGTGATTGTAGGTTGGAGTGAGAGGGAACAACTCGTGGTACCTTGATAGCGGTTGTTCCAAGCACATGACATGAGACAAATCAAAATTTCTCTCACTCAAACCTTTTGAAGGTGGAAGTGTGACCTTTGGTGACAATAACAAAGGGAAAATTATGGGCGTAGGTAAGGTTAGTAAGTCACCATCACACTCCACAGATAATGTGTTTTATCTTAAGGGTCTTAAGCATGATTTATTAAGCATTTCTCAATTTTGTGATAAAGGTAACTAAGTTGAGTTTACTTCTGATAAATGCTTAGTAACTAGAATGGATTCAGATGAGGTAATTCTAGAGGGTAAAAGAATTAGAAACACTTATCAAGTTGATTTGAATTGTTTGTCAAATGTTTCTTTCACCTGTTTGAGTGTTTTAGATAATGACCCATTGTTGTGGCATGAGAGGTTAGGACATGCTAGCTTGAATACCATCAAGAAGCATAACTCATATGAACTGGTTGATGGTCTACCATCAATAAAATTTCAAAATGATAAGGTATGCGATGCATGTGCAAGAGGTAAATAGGTAATATCCTCTTTTAAATCCAAGAATATGGTAAGCACTACTAGACCTTTTGAACTCATTCATATGGATTTGTGTGGACCAATGATTGTCATGAGTAGGTCTGGTAAGAGATATGTTTTGTGATTGTTGATGATTTCTCTAGATTTACATGGGTTATTTTTCATGCAACAAAAAATGAGACTTATGATGAATTTAAAGCTTTTGTCAAGAAAAATCAAAATTTATTTGAACATCAACTTGCTTCTATCAGGTCTGATAATGGAGAAGAATTTGCTAACCAAAAATTTATGGATTTTTGTAGGAATCATGGAAGCATGGAAGCATGGTATTAACCATAACTTTTCAGCTCCTAGGACTCCACAACATAATGGAGTGGTAGAAAGGAAAAATAGAACACTAAAGGAGATGACAAGAACTATGCTGACTGCAAGTGGTCTTCCAATAAATTTCTAGGCTGATGCTCTCAACATTGCCTGTTATATCATAAATAGAGCAATGATCAGACCCTTGTTGAAAAGGACACCTTATGAGCTACTCAAAGGAAGAAAGCCCTCATTAATGCACTTGAGAACCTTTGGTTGTAAGTGTTTTATGCACAATAATGATAAGGATAATTT
The DNA here is from genome assembly GCA_013407115.1 of Glycine latifolia. Lineage (NCBI taxonomy): Eukaryota > Viridiplantae > Streptophyta > Magnoliopsida > Fabales > Fabaceae > Glycine > Glycine latifolia. Next base: position 64,779 of record QARZ01040781.1, on the reverse strand, counting down.
AGGTAAATTTGATGGATGTAGTGATGAGGGTGTGTTCCTAGGATACTCCTCAAAGAGTAAGGCTTATAGAGTATATAATAAAAGAACTATGTGTGTTGAGGATAGTATTCATGTCATATTTGATGAGTCTGATGTTCTTGATAGAGTTGTGCAGAATTCTGGTGATTTTGATATAGGTTTGATGAGATCACTTACAGGATTAAAGCACAACAAAGATAAGGAAGATGACTTAGGGATTGGAGCAACTGATCACAAAGGATTAGGAGATGCAAACACTAGAGAGGAGGAACCCCTTGAGCTTATTTCTAATCAAGAAGGAGTAGATGAAAAAATAACTGATGAGCTTGTGATGAATCAAAGTGAGGAATTTCAATTCAGAAAGTGGAAACACCAAAGCTCACACCCAGTAGACATGATTACTAGTGATATAAGAAAAGGAGTACAAACAAGATCTCAAATTAGGAATTTTTGTGCTTTTAACACTTATATCTCCCTTACTGAGCCTACTGATCATAATTCTGCTTTGAGTGATTCATATTGGGTGTTAGCTATGCAGGATGAGCTTCATCAGTTTGAAAGGAATAAAATCTAGCATCTTGAACCAAGACCCAAGGATAAAACTGTAATTGGATTGAAGTGGGTATTCAGGAATAAGTTAGATGAGCATGGCTCCATCACAAGGAACAAGGCGAGACTGGTGGCTAAAGGATATAATCAACATGAAGGCATTGATTATGGAGAGACCTTCACACCAGTGGCAAGGATGGAGGCTATCAAAATTCTCATTGCTTTTGCATCCTATATGGGCTTCATGCTATATCAGATGGATGTGAAGACTGCATTTTTGAATGGTTTGCTGCAAGAGGAAGTATTTGTTGAGCAACCACCTGGATTTGAGGATCCCACCATTGGAGATTATGTCTACAAGCTGGACAAAGCTTTGTATGGATTGAAGCAAGCTCCAAGAGCATGGTATGAAATGCTTTCTAAATTTCTCTTAGTTAATGGGTTCACGAGAGGTAAAACTGATAAAACTCTCTTTTTGAAATTCAAAGGTAGTGATTTGTTAGTTGTACAGGTTTATGTTGATGATATTATTTTTGGTGCTTCTAACAATGATTTGGTTGAGGATTTTGCAGGGCTAATGATTAGTGAATTTGAGATGAGTTTAATGGGTGAGCTGAATTTTTTCTTAGGACTACAGATAGTTCAAAGTGAAGGAGGAACTTGGATTCATCAGTAAAAGTATCTCAGAGAACTTCTCAAAAAATATGGATTGGAGTCTTCAAGGACACATTACACTCCTATGGCTACAAGTGACATAATTCATGAAGACAAGGATGGTAAGAGTGTAGATGTTACTATGTATAGAGGTATGATAGGCTTTTTACTGTTCTTGACTGCAGGTAGGCTTAATAAAGTTTTTAGTGTAGGATTATGTGCTAGATTTTAGAGTAATCCAAAGAATCCCACCTAAAAGCTGTAAAAAGGATCCTAAGATATTTAAAAGGGACAAATGATTTGAGCTTATGGTATCCCAGAGGAGCTGACTTTGATTTGTTTTCTTTTAGTGATGCTAACTTTGCAGGTGACTTTGTTGGTAGGAAAAGCACTTCTGGGATGGTGCAATTTCTCGGTTCACGTTTAGTGTCATGGGGATCTAAAAAGCAAAACTCAGTGGCTTTATCCACAACTGAAGCAGAGTATGTAGCAGCAGCTTTGTGTTGCACACAACTATTGTGGGTTAGACAACAACTTTTTAACTTTGGCATTATTATAGGTTGTATGCCTATTTTCTGTGAAAATATTAGTGTCATTTGAATTTCTAAAGATCCTGTGCTGCATTCTAGGACCAAGCATATTCATATCAGACATCATTTTCTTAGAGATAGTGCAGAAACTAGTTTAATCGAACTTAAGTTTTGTGATACTGAACATCAGGTTGCTGATATTTTCACTAAACCCCTAAGCCGTGAGAGATTTGAAAAATTAAGACTGGAGCTAGGGTTGATAAATCACAACTAATATGTTAAAATTTATTTTCCCCAATGATTGGCTAGTTTAGAAAGAAACGGACATTCATGATATTTGTTGGACTATCTTGTTTCTCTCACTTCCATATTCACCTATCTCTGTTACATCGTTCACTTCATATACCTTCTTGTGTTATTAATTCTAAAGTGCATGACTTGATATTGTAGTGAATTTGCTATGTTGTGAGGAATAATGTGTATGTGTGTTTTCTCTGTGAGGAAGGCAATCTAGAACTTGTATGATTGAAGCTCAAGGCTCATTGGTTGAGATGTTTCATAAGTTTACTGAAAATGATATAGGCCATCTTTGGTTGTTTGAGCCTTTCAAGTTAACCCTTTCAGTATTTTATATCCCTAGTCACCCTATTTGAGCCTTAACTTTGATTTTTATTGATAAATTAAAATATGCAACCTTTTGTGTTTTGATTTTTAAAAAATCCCTTTTAGATGTGAGTATGCATAGTTTCTAAAGCAAGTGTCATGAAGTGTTTGGTTGAAAAAGAAAAAGGGGGAATGACAGTTAAAAAAAAAAAGTTGAAGTAATCAGCTTGATTTTACAAAAAAAAAAAAAAACATGTTGAAAGTATTAAGTGGAGAGGAAAGTAGGAAACTATGCATATCAAGACTATACTTATTTGTTTCCTATCTCACCTTACTCTTTGTTTGTTTCTTATCCACCTTGTATGTTACAAGCTTATAAAGACCTATTGATCTAGTGGCTTATGAAATATTTCCACACTAAGAGTGGAGAGCAAACATGATTTATAAGCTTATGGGAAGCCTAGAGAATAAGAACATAGAGTGATCCTAAATATAAGCAAAAAGGAAATTTATTGCAACATTAAGGCATGTGTTTTAGAATGTTAATTTCTTTGTAGCCTTTCATCTTTATAACATTCTTGTTCTTCATTGTTAGCTCTATCCATGTTGTTCTCCCCATGTATCCCTATTCCTGCTAAGGTTCATAACCATTCTCTCTATTATGATTGTTTGTTTTAATCTTTTCGATGACGCCAAAAGGGGGAAAGAGGTTTGAATGCCATGTTATGGTAGATTGTTGTGAGTTATTGATCCTAGTTATAGCTTAGCAAGGCAAGGGAATAGTTAAAATGATTAGTAGATAAAGTTGAATATCATTCATTCATAGTGCATTCATATTCATTCAATTAGTACATGGCATTAATTATTTTCATCATAAAAAAGGGAGAAATTGTTGATATTTGTTGAACCCCTAATGCATAAAAAGATTTATAAAGTTTTGATGATAATAAACAATGAATGCCACATTATTAGATTTATTGCACTTATATAATTATTTGAATATTTGATATTTTGAAGTTACTGATATTTTGGATTAATGAAGATCAACATAATTGAGAAGGTTATTTGAAGAATTCTGAAGATTGATATCATTCAAGATGACATGGAATTAAGAAGATTTGTTTCTATTTATTTTTATTAAATTTTACGTAAGGAGATTAGAAGATTGAACTTGCCAAGATATTTGCCTTAAGATTGCATTGCATAATAAGATAAAATATTTTTTAAGATTGCATTCAAAAATAGGATAGAATATTATTTAATATTTCATTCAAAAATAGGATAGAATATTTTTAAGTTTGCATTCGATAATATAATAGAATATCTTTAAGATTGCATTGCATAATAAGATAAAATATTTTTTAATATTGCATTCAAAAATAGGGTATAATATTTTTTTAATATTGCATTCAAAAATAGGATAGAATATTCTTAAGATTGCATTGCATAATATAATAGAATATCTTTAAGATTGCATTGCATAATATGATAGAATTATTTTAGGATTGTATTCAAAAATTAGTTAAAATCATATGCTTAAATTAGTATAAATAGAAACATATTTTTGAGTTTAGAGTATGTGTTCTTACCAAAATCTGGAAATTCCATGTGTGGGCTAGACGTGGTCTAAGTGGACTCCAAATTCTGCACGTCGGATGGTGATTCGGCTTTGTTTAGGGAAGGGACCTGCAAAACAAAGGAAAGACACACCGACGCTCAAGTAAGTACATCAATTTATAAGAGAATAACTGAGTGTGGGAACTCAGTATAAGATCTAGATAATGGATAATGTTGCGTGATTACGGCAAGTGCACCGATCGTTAACAAGTAATAAAAGTGAGTAAGTGAGTTATCGTCTCCACAGGGATTGGGGTAATTTCCACAGCAAAAGCAATAAGAGTGATTGAAACCAGTAGTAGAAAATTAAGCAAAAAGAATATTGTTGTTTGATTGATTGGTTGAATGTAAAGACGGAAATAAATAAATTGCAGTAAATTGAGTTGAAATGTATCAATGGAAATGAATTGTAGTCAGACGCAATCCCCTTTGAGTCCTCCCCCTTTACTTGACTGATTTGTTAATTCAAGTTAATGCATGCATATGATAAATCTCTTCTTTATTTGTGAAACCTAGATAACTAGTGAATCAGCCCTTTAATTTGATCAAGAATCCTAATCCTTTATGAATTCTGACAGATTAAGCATTTAGAGAATGTACCATATGGGTTCCTGTTGTGATTGCTCGGAGAATAAGTCTTTTCTATAATAGTTAATCCCTAATTCCTTAGTGAACCAACCCTTTAGACTGAATTGAAAACCTAATTCCTTAGTGAAATCTATCAGTTTAAGCATGTAAAGAACATATTATAGATTCCGCACCCACGCATCCCTATTCCTAGGCGAAGAATGAATGTTATTCTTCATCAGTTCAGAAATTAGAATCCCAACGTTCCCATTGCGAATCCTAACCCTATGCACTTAATTGAAGTGATCAATTTCAAATAAGAGTATGAATAAAGAGAAGATAAGAATAAAACAATCAAAACATATATATTTCAATACCAGTCAATTACAGAGGAATTCTCATCAGTTCATGGCCTTCCTACAATGAGGTGTTTAGCCAACCATAGGTTTCAAGTACATCAAAGCTGTGATAGGATTCATGGTTGTACAGTAACTCTGGCTTAGATATTTGATTTCTAGGGTTGAGTGAGAGAAAGATGAAGAATGATAAAAGGCTGCTGAGGTCTGATATTTTTTTACTCTGTTCAGAAGCTTCATATTTATACCAAAGTTTTCGTGAAGTAAGAAAGCCAAAAGATAAGCCCAATTACGAAATAAATCTTTTAAAACAGGCAACAGGATCAACTCCACGCGATCAGCGCGCGACTCCACGCTAATAGCGTGGATCTTTCGAAAGGCTGACGCTGATAGCGCGGGTTCTCACGCTAATAGCGTGAAGTGGTCGAGGCTTCTATCTCTTGTTTCGTCTTGTTGACGCTATTAGCGTGAGGTTCCACGCTAGTAGCGTGAGTTAGGCGAGAGTTTATCCTCCTTCCCTGCATGTGGCGCTGATAGCGTGAGTTCCCACGCTAATAGCGTGGGCTTCAAAACTTGGTTTTTCTCTTTTGCTTGAGTTTTCCTCCTTTTTACCTGTAAAATGCTCAAATGTATTGAAATTAGTTCAAGGTAATTAAATTACTAAACTAGGCTAATTCTATTCTATTTCTTAAATATTTAATTAAAACTTATCCTAAAATTATACTAAAAACTAGATGTGTTTGCAACACATCAGATAACTTGAATAATGCATTCAAGTCTCAATGGGATAGAATCAAGTGTGAATTGTGTGGTGAATAAGATGTGTCGTGTTTAGAGAGAACTGGTAAGGTTGTATTTATAGTGTGGAGTATGGGCCTTGGGCCCCTATTTGTTAGTAATCTGTAGATAAGATAATAACAGATAATAGCATGCAGTTATCTAATTTAAACATAAGATAATGTGTACCTTATTGATATACTATTACTTATAGATAAGTAACAGCTTGTAGATAACTTGTGAAGATATGATAAGATAAGGTGGTTGCACCTATTTGAATATCCAAGCATATTTGATATGCTATTAATAAGGAGAAAATATTATTGGTGTCAGCGCTCTTGTAGAGGGTCGACGTTCGTGCTTGTAACACCCCGTGTGCACCCGGTGTATTATCATTCATAATATCATA
>QARZ01040781.1:10283-23699 GCA_013407115.1 Glycine latifolia | reverse complement strand
TAAATGAAAATCATAGGTTTAATAACAACTTATATATGTAAAAAAAAATATATTATTAGATAAAAAATAATTGTTACAAAATTTATTATGTAACCTTATATGTGTATTAAATATACATTAGAAATTTTAGTGTTATATATAGTGACATTATTTATTTTTTAATATAATTGGTCTATTAACTTAATTGGTTAGAACATTGTGTTAATAATATGAAGATAGTAAATTCGAGACCTATATGTGCCACAATTTAACATATTTATAAAATAATATTGAAAATATGGATTACGGGTTGTCAATCCGTCCATATAGGCCTTACGGATTTTTTTGCCGTCTCAACGCTCTATTGGTTGTATGAAAAAATTTCTTGGGTGCACAATGAAAATCCCTAAATTTGATCCAAATGGTCTGAATCCCAACCCTGAAACTAACTAATAAAATTTCTCGCCAAATACAAAACTAACCCTTCCTCCTCCTCTCTGTTTGCATTAGCACAAGCAATGGCTTCCACCACCGCTACTACACTCCTCACTCTCTGTCTTCTCCTCCTCTCCCTCTGGTCCTCCGATGCGGTCTCCCCGCTCCTCGATGCGGCCGACATTCTCTCTATGACGGGCTATGAATGCATGGCCCTGCACCTCGAACTCGTCTCCTAAACCCTGGAAAGCCACCACTCCCTCGCCATCTTCGCCCCCGCCGACACGGCCTTCGAGCACCACCACCAGCCCTCCCTCTCCCTCCTCCCCCACGCCTTCTCCCTCCATCAGGGTTCGCTCCAATGTCTTCATTCATATTAATTTCTTCAGACATAATACTTTCATACATCCACTCATCGTTGTCCATCTTAACAAATTCAAATTTAATTTAATCATTAACAAAAACATATGCACGCATAATAGTAATATTTACTATCATTAAATTCATAACATAAAACCAATTAAATTCAATAAAGTGTTAAATAAATAATAATAACATTTTAACATATCATGAAAGTCTCAAGAACACCATTAAAAAAAAACAATCGAAAAATTAACTTATTGTATTGTATTTTCTCAACGAAATAATTTGTCAACTTGAAATCAATCTCATTTAAATATATATTTTTTGATTTTTTTTATAAAAAAGTTATTGATTTGACACATACGAATTGGTCAATCCGTATGAGTAATACGGATTAGGTAATCCGTATGAGTCATACGGATTACCTAATCCATAGCATCCATATGGATTATCGAATCCGTATGACTGGCAACACTGGACTTACCTTTCTCTACAACCACGATGCCACTCAGCCACCACAACGCTACTCCACTCTGACGAACCGGAAACAATGTCACAATGCACAGCCTAACCCAGCATGTATGAAGCAAATATTCAAAGGCTCAACTCTTGCTTAACCACTCAAACAACTAAACTAACTTACATCAATGAAGCAAATCACTAAAATAAGGAGAAACACAACAAGGGCATTTTTGGCATTTGAAAAAAATCAAATGGTGTAGTAGAAATTTTAATGGTGTATGAAGTGCACCCCCAAAACTAAATACACTGAATTTTTCAAAGGCTTCAGGAGTTATCATCTATGCTACTTAGTCAAATTAAAATGTGTAAGGAGCAAGAGGGTAGAAATAGAAAAACTATGTGTAGCTAATTTAAGCTTATTGCGGGTCCATAACTAATTTATTATCCTAGATCAATCTTTTGCAGGATGCATTGACCTTCTTTTGTTATTTAAATTTTTAATTTCAGATTCTTCGGAGTAAAAAAAAAAAATTCTTGTCAAAATGTATAAATTCAAGTATTATGTCCAAATCATTGATTCGTTTTCAAATTTTGTTACACTCAAACCTAAATTCCAACTAACCGTGCTTGATCCATTGTGATCTAGCTTGCTTCAAGTTAGCTAAAGGTATGTTTGATTTTTCTATATGAAGGCGCATGGCAGATAAGACATCAAGAAAGATCCAATGGTTGACACCAAAGGATCGATTATCCTATACTACTCCAACAATATTATTAAAAATAAAAAATAATAAAGAGATACAAGAACTATTTAATTTAGGAAAGAAAGTGAAAGAAAAAAAGAAAGTAGAAAAGAATAAAAATGAGATTATTTTTATATGGTTTGGTAGAAAAGAGGAAAGAAAGAAAATATGTATGTATTTTGTTACGGATAGTAAAGGCAGGCCCAATTAGAAAGGAAGCCAATTTGGGACTAAGTCAATCCACTCTGTCAGCCAATTAGAAAGGGAATGTGATCTCAACCGCCCCAAGTCATTAACCGAGGGTCTCGGACAAGGTCGTGGGGGAACCTCTCCCCAAATAAATTCCAGGTCAGTGGTTATAAATAGAGCTACTTTGAGAGAATAAGGTACACACATTCTGACTTTCTCTTCTCCTTTCACACAGTGCACACACCCCACGCCAGTTGTGGTGTTTTACTAGCATTGTGATCTTCTTCCCTGAGGTATTCTATCTCATTAAATACCTTAAGAGAAAGAGTCTGATCATACATTAAATACCTAGCAATCCTTGCTGGACATCTCTGTTCTTCACGAACAGAACATTGGCGCCGTCTGTGGGAACGTTAAATTCAACTCCCACAATCCACAATGGTAAACACAAGAAGCAATCCGATAGAAGGACGACAAGAACTACCTGCTAATTTAGTTCCACATGAAGCTGTGCATATGACAGATACAGTTTCAGATACCACTTCATCTCCTGCTCAGCCAAGAGTGGCCCTGCCAAACAATCCGCCACCAACCGGGAGGGAACCAAAATCTGCTGAGCATTTCATCCACAATGCACTCAATTCCATCCTATCCTGGATCGAAAGCCTTGAAAAGAGACATGCTCTTCAATGGCAAGAGGACATTAATAACATGTTGATTCAAATTGAATAACGCAATGCGAAATGGAGACACGAAGTGCAGCAACGCATACAATATCTGGAGAGATGCATCAGAAACATGGAGAGCGCGGATAAATTTTTCTATGGCATCACGTAGGTCCCAGCATTGATCCGTAGTGTGGTCTGGCCCGTTGTGGAATTCGCAGAAACGGGAATAATCGAGTCCAGCCTTCTTAAAAACTGGACGGGGTCGGTCTACCTTTTCATGTTGGTTAAGGCGACTTCTCTCCATACTTGAGCCCGGGATGTGTTCAGTGGGGTGTATTTGTCATACTGCTTCAGCTTGCCTTCGCAGATAAATTTTTCTATGGCATCACGTAGGTCCCAGCATTGATCCGTAGTGTGGTCTGGCCCGTTGTGGAATTCGCAGAAACGGGAATAATCGAGTCCAGCCTTCTTAAAAATTGGACGGGGTCGGTCTACCTTTGTCATATTTGTCATACTTGATTCAAATTGAATAACGCAATGCGAAATGGAGACATGAAGTGCAGCAACGCATACAATATCTGGAGAGATGCATCAGAAACATAGAGAGCCCGGTTCAAGGAGAGAACCATGAACATTCATTCAGATGCACTTCACCAAACCAATCAGATCCCGGCATTCAATGGAGCTCGTCAAACCAATCCGATCCCGGCGTTCATTGGAAATCAAACAATGGATGCCGTGATGTCGGGGCCAGTTGGTCATTTTGAAGTTGGAGGATCATCCCACCATCAAGGTCGGAACAACAATCCGAAGCATCACGATACTGACAATCCAACACGTGCTTATAGGCAAACGCGAGGAGAGGGTCAGATCCCAGTGACCGAAGCCGTACATCAACCTAGAGCAGAAGGTGGGGTATACTGGAGGAAATATCGACAGGGATAACAGAACAACAGTCCTTTCGTTGACGAGATTGTTAACGCGCAATACATTGAAGATTTTGATGGCTCTTTTTTGTCAAAATATGATGGAAGTCAAGATCGTCAAGTCCATATTGACGAGTTCGACATGCAGATGTGTGTCCGAGGTATTGACGAACCCATAATTTCTTGGATCGTTGTCACTACATTGTCTGGCACTGCTCAGACGTGGTTCCATACATTACCACCACGATCAATTCAAAATTTTGAAGACTTCGGCCAAAAATTCTTGTTGAATTTTGCAACTAGCAAAAAGCAGCCAAAATCTGAGTTCGCACTGGGAAAGATATGCCAACAGCCTGGAGAGACATTACAAAGCTACTTAGACCATTTTAAAGAAGCTGCTTTGCAGGTACAGGGTTTGGAAGAGAAGGTGCATGTGCATCTCCTATCAGTCAGGATGTAACACCCTGAAATTTCGGTAACTTAAAATATATGTGTGATGTATTTCTTGTATGATTTGATTAATTTATTAATTAGGATTAGTTGAAATGTTATGTGAATTATCCATGTGTCATTGCTTGGTGTAAATGTCAAATATGTAGAGCCTGTTCGAGCTGCGTTGTAATTGAGTGATTCCGAATTTGACCCGAAAACCTATTTTAGTAAAATAATCATTCTGGATTGGTTAACCGTTGGATCATCTTCAAAATTTAAATATAGGTTTATAACCCATATATGTAAATTTTGACTGTTGGTTAACCATTAGTAAAATAATGTCTAGAACGTGAAAAATGAATTTTTCACTGAAGCAGAAAATTCTAGAATCTGGTCAGCTTGCCTAGGTGAAGTTTGCAGGCACTTTTGCTCGCTTGGGCGAGTGGAGGCGGTGCTGAATACGTATTTAAGCTTCCAAGTCACAAAAATAGAGGTTCTTCCTCCTCCAAACAGCTGCCAAGCTTCCCTTCATCACCCTCCACCACCCAAGACCACCGGTGACCACCACGGACCGCCGTTGCTTGCCACGAGACCACTGCACGGAGAGGAACCCTTTAATCGAAGCAGAATCTTCAAAAATCTTCTTGAAGTTTTGGTAGAGAACGGAGCTCCCAATCTTCCTTTCTTGGTTTCCTTGAGGTAATCTTGGTTTCTTTTGTCTTCTTCTAGCTAGTTTAAGTCTTTCTTGATATCTCTTGTGATTTGGGTACCGTTATTGGTTGTTTCTATACTTCCTTTGAAAACCCTTTGAAAATGAGATGTTGTAAAAGTCTCCTTTTTATGAAACTGATGTCATTTCTGTGATCCTTGTTGAACCCTGGTCACATTGGTGTGATCGGAATTTCAAAATGATGTCTTTTGATGTGGACTCTCAAAACACCATTTTAGCCCCTTTTTTATTTGAGTGGTATTTGACCCCAAATGTTAATATTGATCTTACCTTGGAAATCTATATTAAATTGTCTTTGATTTGGTATATAGAGCTCTGCGTTTGGACGAAAACATGCATATTAAAGGATATCTAAAACAACACTGTGAGGTTTTAACAGGAGAACTCCTAGTTAGGTAAGGGGAGTTTATTATTTAGTTATAGTTTTGGTACCATAGTTGGGGGTCAGGGAGTCCAACTATGAGGATATCTGCCTATCCCTGCTGTGTGCTGGTTTTCAAGAAAAACTATGTTTTTAACTAATGAGATGCGATGTATTTATGATTGATGTATGTTTGTTCCTGTATGTGCTCATTTTCAAGAAAAACTGCTTTTAACTAATGGGATGCGATGAATTGGCTTGTTGATAGATAAAACTGTGAATGATATTATTATTGTAATGATTGAATTTTTGGGAAAAGTCTTAATTACAGAGGAGACTCTGCCCAAATTTTTATAACATGTTTTCCTATTTAATTTTTTATTAAATTTTTAAATGGGCATAAAAGTGTGTTTTATATATTGTAGTCTTCCTCTTTAATTTAGAATTTTCCTAAAAATATCAGTCTTGTGATATGATAAATTGTGAATGTATGAAATTTGGGTTGTCTGAAGATCTGGGGAATGTGAATCTCAAGCATATGTATTATGTATAAATGTGAAATGTGATTGCTTATGATGTCATTGATGATATTGAAATTGAGATGCCATTGAGGTAGTTGATGATGTTCAAATAAGATGATATTGATATGCATGATGATGATATTGAGATGATATAATGCTGAGGTTGATAATGACATTGATGAGAGATAATGTTGATGTGACTAATGTCATTGTTTGTGGATATACATGGATACCCATGGGGGGTGTATGATGGGTTACCCTTGCGAGGAAGGATTTGTTCCTAGCCAGGTCATACATAGATGGTGCCCATGGTTGTAGGCTATGTATGTACACATGGGATGCAATGACCGATTGGTTACCCTTGCGAGGATGGATTTGTTCCTAGCCACGATCAGTGCATCAGTGAGCTCACATTGGTGTGTTACGTATGTACATGGGGGGTGCATGACGGGTTACCCTTGCGAGGAAGGATTTGTTCCTAGCCGGGTCATGCATTGATGATGCCTATGTTTCATACTTCATTTGTATGTGTGGAAATAGAATGAAGGCACGCGCGTACCTATGGGTTTCAGTGGGCTGAGAACGCAGGTACTAAGGGGTCATTAGGTTTGAATTCCCTTTCGACGCTGGCTGATCACCGGGTGGGGGAATGGCCAGTGCACGACAAGATGGCCCTTATAGGCGGTGAATCATTTTTCCTGTGAGAGGCTATTTCCGGGATATGGTACCACATTGCATGCTGATAGATGAGTCAGGTGCATGCATCATTCTATGCATGATTGTTTGAGTTGTGAAATGCATTGGATGATTGGTTTGTTGTGTGTGTATTGGAATCATGGATTTTGTTAATGATTGTGGTGGGTAATGTTGTTTCCTTCCCAATTGCTGCTATCTGATGTTTGTTGATTTTATATAATAAACTCACCCTTGCGTTTGTTGTATCGTGTGGTTGGTACCTGTGATGATCACGAACCTTCGTTCGTGTAAGCAGATGAGCAGCCATAGGTGACTCTGGAGGGAGATTCTTTTTGGTTGGAGCTGCCAAGCCGAAGTGATGACATTGGGCTTCTTTTTGGGAAAGAGTTATGTTTTGTTAATCAACTCTTTCTTAGATATGTAATTTCAGTTGTATTACATGTAAAACTAAAGGAAGTTCTAACAAATGGATGACATGTATTGATTTAATATATATATGTACATATGTGTTTAATTATGTAATTGTAATATATGTATGATAATTGTATTATCGCGAAAAATTTACCATCATTTTCATAATCAAATTAATGGAGTTTTTATTAAAATTTGAGTTTTGCACGATTAAGAGTTAGTGATATCGTAGCGACGAGGTGGGTCGTTACACGGGCTCAACAGATCGTCATGATTAGCCAAGTCGATATACAAAGATCCGGTGAAGTCTCTATTGGAGTTCAGAGCGCGATCTAAGAAATACTTGAAATTGGAACAAATGGAGATTGCCAATTCAGTTCCTAGAGAGCCATGGAGAGAGCCTTCCCCGCCAAGAAACCGACATCATCAGGGAAACGCCCACCCCAGCAGAAACCTTGATCCCGATTTCAGGTCAGGAAGATACGAGACCAAGTATGACAAATACACCCCATTGAACACATCCCGGGCTCAAGTATGGAGAGAAGTCGCCTTAACCAACATGAAAAAGGTAGACCAACCCCGTCCAGTTTTTAAGAAGGCTGGACTCGATTATCTACGAATTCCACAACGGGCCAGACCACACTACGGATCAATGCTGGGACCTACATGATGCCATAGAAAAATTTATCCGCGAAGGCAAGCTGAAGCAGTATGTGATCAAAACCCAAGGTCAGTGCAACAAGCGGAAAGCCACACAGAACGAGGCCCAATCACAAAGGACCCGGGATGAGAAAAGAAACAAACATGATGATGCTGAGTTCCCGGAACCAGAGTTCGAATGCAACGTCATCTCTGGAGCCATGGGAGGAGGAGAAGATATGGCTAGTCATCGGAGGAAGTATCTCAAAGAGGTCATTTCAGTAAGGGATCAACCCAGATTCAAAGGGAGTAGCAGTAAGACCGAGGTTCCACTACTATATTTTACAGATGAAGATTTGAAAGATGTAGTTCCCGGCCATGAAGATGGTCTAGTAATAACCAGGATCCTAGCCAATTGCTGGGTCAAGAGAATATTTGTCGACAATGGTAGTTCGGCTGACATCATTTCTTGGAGTGCCTTCAAGAAGATGAATCTGGACGAGGAAGATCTGAAGCCATGCAAAACTATGTTAATAGGCTTCAATGGTGGAAACACTGTAATCAAAGGTTCCATTGATCTCTGGCTGACATTGGGAACAAAGGAGGCCTTCAAATCAGAGAGAGTCACATTCGTTGTGGTTGACTTTTCCTCACCATATAATATTATCCTTGGAAGACCAACCATCCACAAATGGGTCATGCTGGTGTCTACTAAGCACCAGAAGCTGAAGATGATAGGAGCTAACGGCAAAGTGATCACCATCGGCGGAGACCAAAAAGAATCCCACCAATGTTATTACAATACTGTAAAAGAAAGTGAAGGTGATCCATCTTCACCACCTCGAATACGACAAGGGGACCCAGCCGGACGAGATGCGGGTGAAAGCCGGCCCAGAAAACCAATAAATCTGGTGGAGCTCGACATGAGAGAAGATATTGAAGAATAGAGGTCGGAATCGGTTGACGAGCTGAAGGAAGTTCAAATAGGAAGCCAGCCGACCCAAATCACGAAGATAGGCAAGATTGTTGATCCAACTATCAAAGCTGAGTTAACAAAATGCCTCTGCGATAATCAGGATGTGTTCGCATGGAAAACTTCCGATATTCCCGGAATAAAGCCAACCTTTTGCTGCCACAAATTGTCTATGTATCTCGGTTCAAAATCAATAGCCTAGAAAAAGAGAATATCACAGAACTGTTGGAAGCCGGTTTCATACAAGAAATCCAATACACTACCTGGTTATCCAATGTAGTAATGGTCAACAAATCCAACAGCAAATGGTGAGTATGTGTAGATTACACCGACTTGAACAAGGTATGCCCTAAAGATTCATACCCGATGCCGAATATTGATAAGCTAGTAGACAATTCATCCGGGTTCAAGTTATTGTCATTCATGGATGCTTATTCCGGGTATAATCAAATTGCCATGTACCCGGGAGATCAAGAGAAGACAACATTCAGAGGAAGTGAGGCTAATTATTGCTACAATGTAATGCTGTTTGGACTAAAGAATGTCGGGGCCACATATCAGCGTATGCTAAACAAGGTCTTCGCCGAGCAACTTGGTCGTAACATAGAAGTCTACATAGACGATATGATAGCAAAGACGAGGGCGACTGGGAATCATATTCATGACCTGGAAGAGACTTTCCAAAGACTAAGAGCCCACTATATCCATTTAAATCCACTCAAATGTGCTTTCGGTGTAACAACAGGGAAATTCCTAGGGTTCATGTTGACTCATAGAGGGATAGAGGCCAACCCGGACAAATGCAAAGCCGTACTAAACATGCAGTTCCTGCCCAATAGAAAAGAAGTTCAACAATTAACAGGAAGGATAGTCGCGTTGACTCATTTCCTTCCAAAATCAGCGGAAAAGGCACTTCCTTTCTTTTGCCTTTTGAAAAAGGAAGCCAGCATTGGATGGAACCCAGAATGCGAAGTAGCCTTCCAGGAAATCAAGAAGTGTCTAGCTTTCTCTCCAGTATTGTCAAAACCAAAGCTCGGTATTACGTTTAAAACACTAGTCCTTTACTTGTCAGTAAGGGAAGAGGTAGTAAGCGCCGCATTAGTCAGAGAAGTCAACAAGTCCCAATCACCGGTATAGTTCGTAAGCCAAGCTCTTAAAAACTTGGAATTATGTTATCAAAAGCTGGAAAAAGTCGCGTTTGCACTCCTTGTAACCACCAAAAGACTCTGTCTGTATTTCCAAGGCCACACCATCATAGTCCGAACTAACAACCAATCCGGCAAATACTACACAAACCGGATTTGGCTGGTAGAATGATGAGCTGGGCTATCCAGCTATCCGAGTTCGACATAAAATATGAAGCCCAGCACGCCATTAAATCCCAAGCTTTGGCCGACTTCGTGGTAGAACTAACCCCGACAAATGGAGGCAACTCGGACATCTGGAAACTGTATGTTGATGGTTCATCCAACGCGAAAGGAAGTGGAGCCGACATCATAATCGAAAGTCCGGAAGGAGTATCCATTGAGCATTCCTTGCAGCTCAACTTCCCAACATCAAACAACCAGGCCAAGTACAAAGCACTAATAGCCGGGCTAATGTAGACAAAAGAACAAGGAGCACAAAAGGTAACTGTATTCACCAACTCCCAACTCGTCACAACACAAATTGAAGGGAGATATCAAGCAAAAGGTCCTTTACTGATCAAATATTTGAATAAAGTTAAAGAAGTTATAGCCGAGTTCGATGAGGTGGTGGTTATCCACATTCCTAGAGAAGAAGATTTACAGGCTGACATATTGTCAAAATTGGCGAGTACAAAAGGCACGGGCAACCACAGAACGGTCATTCAACAAGAAATCTCTTGGCCCACTTGTGTCATGATGATCTCGGCAGTCGGAGACTGGAGGAAGCCTATTATCAGTTATCTAGAACAAGGAACAATACCAGACGATGAAATCGAGGCCAAGAAATTAGCCCGGGATGCAGCCCTGTACTCCATAGTAAAGGGCGAACTATACCGGCGAGGCCTGCACACCCCGATGCTGCTATGCTTAGGACTGGACCAATTCGAATACGTCATGTCCGAAATACATGAAGGCATTAATGGCTAGCACATGAGGGCAAAAGCCTTGGCAATGAAAGCCCTCCGGGCTGGGTACTATTGGCCGACAATGAAAGCCGATGCCACAAATCACGTAACAAGGTGCAATAGTTGTCAGAAGCATGCCAAGATCATATGGTTTCCTCCCGCCGAGCTGTCGTCAATTTCTGCCCCTTGGCCTTTCTTCAAGTGGGGAATGGATCTTCTAGGGCCTTTTAGAGCCACTGAAGGTCAGATGAGATGGCTAATAGTCGCCGTTGATTATTTTACTAAGTGGATCGAAGCCGAGCCTTTAGCCACCATCACCTCGGCCCGAGTTTAGAAATTTTTTGAAAGAAGTATAATATCAAGGTTTGGAATCCTGGTTAAAGTTGTCACAGATAATGGAACTCAGTTTACTGATAAATGGTTTCAGGAAATAATGGTCAGGTTCCACATCAAACACCACTTCTCATCAGTGGAACATCCACAATCCAACGGACACGCTGAAGCTGCAAATAAAGTCATTCTAAACGGACTAAAGAAACGCATTCACGAGGTCGGCTCAAGTTGGGTAGAGCAGTTATATTATGTCTTGTGGGAACACAGGACTACAACCCAAACATCTACTCAGGAGACCCCGTTCAGAATGACGTATGACTGCGAAGCAATGATTCCAGTGGAGATTGGCCAACCATCCTGGAGAAGGAAGCATGCACTCCACAAAGGAGAAGACACCAACAACGAAACATTGGCCGCCGAGATAGAGCTGATAGATGAGGTCTGGGTTATGGCACACCACCGGGATCTAGCTATGAAATAGGCGACGGCCAAAAAGTTTAACAAAAAGGTGAGACCAAGGTGCTTTGAGGAAGTCAATTTAGTTTTACATAGAGCGGATATCGAAAACAGAAATGCCCGGGATGGAAAGTTAGCAGCCAACTAGGAAGGGCTATACCAGATAGCACAGAACCTCGGTAAGGGGGCATACAATTTGGAGACTCTTGATAAAAAGGCGATAAAATGCACCTGGAACGCGAACAAGTTAAAGATATATTACAGCTAGAATGCGCGTCTAAAAGTTTAGTTATTACTCCTAATACGGCCTCATTACGACATGAGTGCTTAGCTTTTTCTTTGAAGTTACAATTCATGTGTTTCTCTTTAATTGAGAGTATGAGCTGGGGTCGATTAGTTAGACACTCGTTGCTCATACACACCTCTTTCATTGAGATCATGAATCTTTGTAATTATTTCAAAGTATTAATATTTTTCCTTCCACAAGGAAGTTATATATAGTGTGCTCAGCACATAATATTTATTTTCCTAAACAATACTAAACGTGTTATCAAAGCCTGATCAGGTTAATATAATCACTTAGCGATTATTACATGTTTTGGACGTTGATAGGATATAGATCGGGAAACATTTTCCCGGGAATGACATACCGATGTCCAGCTCGGTCGATACTATACTTGGTTATTTGAAGCCAAATGAATATATGATAAAGCATGCGAACATAGTGATTCTGACCAGAACACAATTAGATCAAAGCAAATTGTACGAAAACATAAAGAAAGCCGAGAGCAAACCCGGCAAATATTTACAAGAAATAAAAATGTACAAGTAGAAACCGGCATTTTGGCCCTTCAGTCATCCCCCCGGGGTTGGACGTCTTCAGATGGGTTCGCTGAAGTTGGTTCATCTTCCACTGGATCTTGTACCTCCATTGAATCTTCACTGGAAGAAAGAGCTAATAGCTCGCTGCCACCAATGTATGATTTAAAATGCATACCTGAGGTGTTCAGTTCAATCCCGGGGTTCAAGAAGTGGATTTGTTCCAGGGCATTATTGAAGGAAGCCTCCACGGACCCGGTAAGCTGCGACCTCACATAGTTGAGCTCGACCTCCGTCTCAGCTAACTCCTTTACCTTCTTGTTGTGCAACTTAATCATTTCGTTGCAACGATCAGAAGCATTGCGATATTTTCCTTGGATGGCACGGATGTCGAATGCCATTTTGGCTGCCGCTTCTTGTGCTTTCTCCGTCTCGGCCCGAGATACCTCAAGTTCGACCTCAGCACGAGTAGCCTCCAATTCCCTGGCCGCTGAACTCCGAGCCAAAAGAAGCTCCTCCTGCAACTATTTGCTCTCCTCTCGAGAGGCCTCAAGCTCGGTAGCCACCTTGCAAGCCTTGGTGTGTAAAGTCGCTAGACTCTCAACCAAGGTGGCATCTTTTAGCGCTGCCAACTCGATTTCATTGATCTCTTTTATCTCGACCTTAGAGAATGGCACCAGCTTAGAGAATCTTCTCGGTGCCCGAGCAACAAAGATTTCTTAGGGATGATCTAGTAAACACTCTCTTTGATACTTCTCCAATTATGTTGTCTAATGATAGATCTCTTGAGGTTCTCCAATCCTTGTGTTTAGGTGTAGCTGCTTCTTGATTAATCTCTAGATGTGCTTCATCTTCTTCTTGCTTGTTGTCTTTAATAGGCTGCTGCCTTTCTTCCCTAATTTCTGCATCATTTTCACTTAAAGCTTCTTCTAAAGAAGGATTAGTTTCATCAGATACAATATGCACAAATTCTTCAACACACAAGGCTCTCTTGTTAAAAACTCTATAAGCCTTACTTTGCAAGGAATATCCTAGAAAGATAGCTTCATCAGCTTTTGAGTCAAACTTGCCAAGATTGTTTTTTCCATTGTTTAAAATAAAGCACTTACAGCCAAATGCTTTAAAGTAAGAGATGTTAGGCTTTCTTCCTTTATAGATTTCATAAGGAGTTTTCTTTAAAATAGGCCT
>QARZ01040780.1:104999-123172 GCA_013407115.1 Glycine latifolia | reverse complement strand
GGCTAGGAACACATCCTTCCTCGCAAGGGTAACCCGTCATACACCCCTTATGTCTCAACATACCACCCCAAACGAGGGCCCATCGATGCACTGACCGTGGTCCTCGCAAGGTTTACCACCCAGTCCCGGCATCTCACATCTATACATAGAATATCACCACGACACCATCAATGTATGACCCGACTAGGAACACATCCTTCCTCACAAGGGTAACCTGTCATACACCCCCATGGGTATTTATGTATATCCAAACACATTCATCATCTCAAGCCATCACATAGGCCGAGCTCAAATGCTACTAATGTAATTACATATATCACTCACAAACACATACAACCACATGAACCGGTGTGAAGTACGAGGTGTCCGGGTTGGCACTTAGACATACTGTCTCAAGGTAAGAATTCGAACAAGGTCAGACCAAGTCAGTCAAGGACAGTAGAACTCGAACAAGGTCGGTAAGGGTCGATCATAAGGGGTAAAGTTTGGACAAGGGAAGGCAAGGGTAGCAAGAGCGGACGAGGTTGGGGGAGGTCGATCGAGGTCGGTTGGATTCGGTAAGGATTTGCCAGAGGCAGTCAAGGGGGTCCTTAGGTTTCTCATAAAGTTCCAAGTGTTAGATTCAAGTGTTTGAAGAATCAGAAGAAGTATTACAAAAAGTGTTTTGATATTTGATTCATGTCAAATCAAGTATTGATGGCATTTGTAATCTTTTATTTGTGGTGTTAGTTTGGTTCATTAAGGGTATGATCTAATAAACCTTTGCAGCTAGTAAATAAAAACAATAGACATGCATTCATACTTAGGATTAGAATCACTTAAGCATACACATTCATATAGAAATGCATTGATAAGCTTGAAACATGCATAAAATGATTTATCACTGGAATAATCGATTACACAGGTAAATAATCGATTACATAAGCACTCTGCATAATTCTGTGTAGTATAGAAGGTGAGTTAATCGATTACCAATTAATCGTAATCGATTAAATATGCTAGAGGTAAAAGTGAAGCTCACTAGAATAATCGATTAAATGGTAAGATAATCGATTACTTTGATCATGCTTATTTTCCAGAACTGCTATGAACACTTTAATCGATTAAACTGTCGAATTAATCGATTACATTAGTTAAATTAATCGATTACATTAGCGAAATAATCAATTACAGTCTGTTAAATCTGTTTTTTTATAAATAGGCATGCAGTGACTCTGACCAAGAATAATAGATTTCGAAAGCACTCATTATATACAAAAGTTCTATTGTTCTCTGAGTGATAAAAAGCATTAAAGAGAGTCTTTTAATGTCTTGTTGTTCTTAGAAGTGTAAAACATGAAGGTTGCTTAGAAGAAGAAAGTGATTAGTGATCATTCTTGCATTAGTCTGTTTCAAGATCATTCAAGAAGGCATTGTATTCATCACCAGGTTATCAATTTCGTTTGAAATCCTTTCAGCTGCAAATGGAAGTTTAGGTGATATCCTTCTTGAACTTTATGCTTAACTCTTTGTGAGATTTAATTCTGTATTTTACTGTTTGTGTTGTAATTGTCCATGTAACAAGTTAGAATTCTTTAAAGCATAACTAGATAGGGTTTCTAGTGAGTAGAACTGAGTGGTGTGCTCAGGTTCTAAAGTCTTTAGATAAATCTTAGTGTTAGATTTAGAATTTTGCCTAGGGTGGGTGAAAGAGACTTGGTTGATTGCTTGTAAAGAACTGAATCTTGTTAGTGGAACTCTAATCTGGGTTGGATTAGAAGACAACTGGATGTAGCCTCAAGTGGTTAGAGGTGAACCAGTATAAACTTGTGTGTAATTGTGTTTTGATTTACATTACATTCAATTGCTTGTGGTATTGGGTTGTGAATCAATTCTGATTTTGTTTCAGCACATGAGTTAAGTGATTGGAAAAGAGAATATTGCTTATTAAAAGTGTTTGGTTTAAAGATACGATCCATTGTTTATCTTCCGCTGAGTTTGAACTTCAAGAAAAGTCAAAAAGTTTTAAAAACCAATTCACCCCTCCCCTCTTGGTTTATTAGATTAGATATTCATTGTATTTTCACCAAGGACAGGTTCTGCACTATGTAATCGATTATAACCGATAGTGCTTGTAAGATCCCGGGTTACCAATTTACAAAGTCGTAAGGGAACCCAGTAGTTCAAGAAGAAAGACCACAACTCAACCAAGTAGAAGCCCCGGTGGCTTTCTTTCTGAGAAGACACGAGCTCATTTGAGCTAGAGAACCTGATGGCTCTTCTCCCGAGAGTGTTCGAGCTCATCCGAGTTGGAGAACCCGACGGCTCTCACTCTCCCTCTTATGAAGTAACTTGAGCTTAACAACTCTATGATATTACTCCGAGTAAGGAACCCGACACATCTAAAGAAAAGGAAGTGAGTCCTAACAACACTTAAGGAGATAACCCCGAGTAGGTAACCTGGTATACAAATGTCAGCCAACAAAGACTAAGTTATGTCCTACATGCATGCATGCTACATAACCCGCTTAACTCGGCCTACCCATCCCGGTAGCTGTCGTCCAAAACACAAGGGGTTGATGTCTATGTGTAACACGACCAACCCATCCCGGTAATCATCACCTTCACGAACACTTCCGTATGTGTCTTAGAAGCTTTTCAGCATCAAAAATGCCAACTTCACACATGCACGGCGAGTTCTTAAAACTTCTACTTCCCACAAGAACACCATCGACTTTTCATCCCAGAACATCAAACATCAACACAAAATGACATTGAACAGATTAAGGCATAACACATCTCATTCATAAAAGACATAGCTTTTCTGGAAAACATCACACACATACCAGGGACATGCAGTTATTATAACGGTTGGACACCCTGGCCCCCAAACCATGGTATCTAAAGCTGTTACAAAACACGATAAACTTTCTTTACCTAACCAGGAGTTCGTCCACGAGCTTTATGATGGTTTGTTTCTTAACTTCTGCTCTGACCACGAAGTTCTCCTTGGTGTCGGGAATCCGCAACAACTACGGTGGTTCTCGTAGGTTGAAGGTAACAAGGAAGGGGTTTGGAACGAGAGGGTTCTGGGTGAGTTTTAGAGAGAGAACAGAGA
Source organism: Glycine latifolia (assembly GCA_013407115.1). Lineage (NCBI taxonomy): Eukaryota > Viridiplantae > Streptophyta > Magnoliopsida > Fabales > Fabaceae > Glycine > Glycine latifolia. Next base: position 120,075 of record QARZ01040780.1, on the reverse strand, counting down.
AAAGAGAGGAAAGTGCAAGGAAGAAGAAAGGGAAAAGCAACCTCTGCTACTTATAAACACGGCTGACAATGCATGCTCACTAACATGCACAGCCAGCAACCACAGACAGCAGAGTTGACTTACGTCCAATAGCTATCAAGCACGCATACCAAGGCAAAAGCACTTCAAATAGCAATTTATAAATAAAACAAATAATCAATCAACATAACACATGTAATTAATCACCATAACACACATAAGCGTCCAGATTAACAAATAAAAACCTGGGTCGTTACATGATGGATGGATGTTGCGTATCTACATGGGGTTGCAGTGACTTGTTGGATATTCCTGGTAGGCAAGATGATGGGTTTGTGAATTTTAAGCATCCCTGGAGAGGGAAAGTGATTTAGTCTCTATCCACGGTCAGTGCATTGATGGGCCCGTGTTTCATACTTCATAATTGCATGGAAATAGAATGAAGGTAGTGTGAATCTCAGACTGCATCCTGGAGAGGGAAAGTGATTTTAAACCTCACGGCCAATTCACTTCCTTTTATCTCTTCACTTTTGCTTCATTTTCTCTTCTCTTTTTCTCACTCAAATTGCATCCCTTTTCACCAACTTTACTTATCATTTATTCATCCAAATTCTTCTATTAGAAGATAGAAACCTTACTTCTCAAGCTCTTGAAACATTCCAACCGAATATTTTGGTAAGTATTGGTGTTGAAACTCGAATGGTTTTGAGCTGAATTTTGGAATTTTTTTAAAATTTCATACTTCTCTCTGTACTTAACCAAATGAGGTTTTTGACCACTAATTTTAAATCTTAGGATATCCTCTATATTTTCCTAAAATATGGGACTAAACTGAGTAGTGAATCGTGCCCATAATGTATTTGAACCCTAGCTGTCCGAAACTATCCACACCCAAATAGCTATTGCCACCCATTTTTAAAAGTTTACATCTCTTTCATTTATTACTCAAATTAGGCTTATGATGTATGGAATTAAAAAGATCTAGATGTGAAATATAACATATCAAAACTGTAGCCAAATCTGGATTGTTTATTGCTTGCAGTCATGAATAAGAGATATTAGTGTCCCATTTTGAGCCTGTTGGCAGATTTAGAGTTTTGTTTTTAAAATACTACAACTAGAGTTTTAGAACTCCAATTGAAGAATGTGATACCTTGTTAGAATGATTATGGAGTCTAGTTTAACATGCTAAAAGATGGGAATTTAATGATTTGTAGATTAGCACGTGAATTTGAGAGATCTCAAAAAGACTCTACAAGGAGCTATCAGAGGGATATAGATAGGTAAGGGGAGTTTATTATTCATTTATAGCTTTTGATACCATAGTTGGAGTCAGGAAACCCAATAATGGGGATGTATGTTTGTCCCTGTTGTGTGCTGGTTTTCATGAAAAACTATGTTTTAAAATAATGGAATGCGATATATTTATTGTTGATGTATGGTTGTTCCAGTTGTGTGCTGATTTTCAAGAAAAACTGTGTTTTTAACTAATGGAATGTGGTGAATTTGTTATTGATGGATAAAACTGTGAATGATGTTGTTGTTGTAATGATTGGATTTTTGGGGAAAATATTAATTTTAGAGGAGACTCTGCCCAAAATTTTATAATAAGTTCTCCTATTTAATTCTTTATATTAAATTTTTAGATGGGCATAAGAGTTTGTTTTCTATATTGTAGTCCTCCTCTTTAATTTAGAATTTTCCTAAAATATCAGTCTCGTGATATTATGGATTGTGAATGTATGAGATTTGTGTTGTCTGAAGACATAGGGAATGTGAATCTCAGACATGTGTTATATGTATATATGTGGAATGTGATTGCTTGTGATGTTAATAATATTGAAATGAGGTGATATTGATATTTATGATGATGATATTGAAATGAAATGATGTTAATGTTGTTGATGACATTGAGATGGAGATGAGGCTATTTCCTAAGGAATGGTACCACATTGCATTTGAGAGTTGAGTAAGGTGCATGCATCATTTTGAGCATAATTGATTTGAATTGTGGAAAAAGTTGATGACTAGTTTTTTGAGTGTGTATTGAACTAATTGAATACTGAGAATGATTGTGGTTATCATTATTGTTTTCTTGCTAATCATTGTTGTCTGGTGCTTGTTAATCTTGTATAATAAACTCACCCTTGCAATTTTGTACTGTGTGGTTGGTACCTGTGATGATCATGAACCTTCATTCGTGGGAGCAGATAAGCAACAGTAGGTGATATTGGAGAGATATCTTTTTTTTGGAGCCGCCAAACCGACGTGATAACGTTGGAATTTATTTTGGGAGTTGTGTTTTGTTATCAACTCTTTCTTAGTTGGTTCCTTGTTTCTCTTTGATCGGACATGTAATCTCAGGCTTAAATACATGTAAAAACTAAAGTAAGTTTTGAAATATGAATGACATATAACGGTTCAATTTATATATATGTATATTTATTTATTTACGTATTTGTACGATGTCTGCTAAGTGTATTGTCATGAAAAATTTACTCTCATTTTCACAATCAAATTAATGGAGTTTTCATTAAAAATTGAAATTACATGTTTAGAGTGGTGATATTGTAACGACGAGGCGTGTCGTTACAAGAGGCTATTTCCAAAGTGAATGATACCACATTGCATTTGAGAGTTGAGCCAGGTGCATACATCATTCTGAGCATAATTTATTTGAATTGTGGAAAAAGTTGATGACTAGTTTGCTGAGTGTGTGTTGAACTGATTGATCACTGAGAATGATTGTGGTTATCATCATTGATTTCTTGTTAATCATTGTTATATGGTGCTTGTTGATCTTGTATGATAAACTCACCCTTGCAATTTTTGTACCTAGTGGTTGGTACCTGTGATGATCGCTAACCATCGTTCGTGGGAGTAGAAAAGCAGCAGTAGGTGACGTTGGAGGGAGATTTTTTTTCTACAAGCCGACGTGATAACGTTGGAATTTATTTTGGGAGAGAGTTGTGTTTTGTTATCAATTCTTTCTTGGTTCCTTGATTCTTTTTGATTGGGGATCTAAATTCCAAGCTTAAATATATGTAAAAACTAAACTAAGTTCTGACATGTGAGTGACATATAATGGTTAAATTTATATATATATATATATATATATATATATATATATGTGTGTGTGTGTGTGTGTGTGTGTGTGTGTGTGTGTGTATGTATATTTATTTATTTACGTATTTGTGCGATGTCTGGTGAGTGTAGTATCGCATAATCAAATTAATGGAGTTTTCATTAAAATTTGAAATTACACGTTTAGAATAGTGATATTGTAGCGACTAGACAGGTCATTACAATCTTCTATCACTTGAATTTTGAAATAATTAATTTATCATAGTGACAATTTTTTACGACTAAAAACAACCATTATCTGAAAAGGAAGAGATATTTGTCTGGGAAGAGAGTGGAGTCGTCCAAACACCACCATCATTAGTGTTCATCATCAAATTGTTCCCCAACACCACTACCCATCGTCTAGTCGTTGGTGGTGCAGATCTAGCTAGTGATGGTGTGCGATGACGAGGTTGGTGGTGGTAGTCGTGCACGCAGACCTAAGGTGGTAAAGGGTTGTGGTGGGATTGCGATTGTACACAAAGGAAGGGCTGGTAGGCATGACAATTTATGGCAATTTTGGAGTTGCACAAAGGCACAATGGGGCTATTGGTGGTGTGCGTGCGAGTCTTGTGATTTGCATATCTAAGAAAGGGAAGGTGGTTGCAATGGTGTCATCTCGTTGGCTTGGAAGGGTTCGTCATTGTAGTGGAGGTGTCACAACCACTATTGTCGTTGTCATTGTTATCGTGGCGAAGCGTACCCTCTTCACCTCATGAAGCAATTATAACTTGTGCACAAGGTTGATGTTAGATTAGCCATTATTGAAGCAAATCCAATTTTTAGAATCAAAGAGAAGCTAAACTTTTAGGTTTTGATACTACCTTCTCATCCACAATACCCAAGTGTTTGCTATCCTTAATTGAAGAATCTATTGAAAGGTTTTTATCAATGTCTTTGTCTTTTCTTAGAGTATCAAAATCACTCCCTTTGAAATTGGTGTTTTAAGAACATGAACTTGAAGTTCTGACCTTATGTACAAAATCTGCATATAGAGTTTTCTCAACAACAAGGCTTTCACAACATGATTCAAATTTAGTGCCTTCAGATGCTAATGATTTGCTACAAACTCAACGATATAGATCACTATCATGCTTATATTTTTCTGTAGTACTTGAAAATCTCTCTTTTAAAGTGAAATAATAACAAAAACAATATAAAGATAGGCATTAGATAGTGACAATTTTTAACAGTTAGTCTATTAATGAATTGTTTTAAAATTAAAATGTTAACGGAACACTAAAATTTGCTTACAGAAATCAAAAGAACCAAAATGAGAAACTTTTAATCAAAGTAAAATTTTTAAAATTTAATGTAACAAAACAAAACAAATGTAAAACATAATGAATCAAAAGTAACATTAAACCCTTTTTTTATTGGTGTACAGGTTCAAAAGGGCATATTGATTTTGGTCCATCAACCTTGAAATACAATGTTCTAATTGTTAGTATATGGATGTCCTAGAGACAATCTTTTCATTAGATTAGGACGTACATGTACTTTTCATATTGTCATAAATTATAAGCGCTCTTTATCTTGTTTCATATTCTATCTCGATATCATTATTAATATATATGAGTAACTGGATAAAACCCTTGGAATAGAATAGGTATCTCTTGAGTATCATTGATGGGATCACGATCATGAGGATTCAAGGATACCAGATGTCTACTCCTAAATTTTAAGTTCCTAGTCTAGAGACACTGAGAATGGGGATCAGTGATTTCGGGTAAGACTAGCACGGCTTAACTACTTGTATGCAGATACAAGGTAAAGACCTCATGAGCTACAGACATGGAGATGTCTTAGCTAAAGTCGTGGGTGGACCTATAAAGGTATAGCTCGCACTGAATGGACCCACAAAGAGACTCTATGAGGAAATCTCACAGATAGTATCATTAGAGTAGTCTCTTATTATTTGGGTGTGTCTTTCCTTAGACCAGAAGTTTTCACCTAGACTGTGTTCTAGAAGACATGCTTTGATTGTATACCTCGTTGGCCTGAAACATGGAGACACATAGGTATACCTTTGGGCATGTCCTAAAAGAACACGAGTCTAGGGTGACTAGCTGAAGGAATTCGTCAAATCTCTGTGAGAGATTAGGTTATCTGTAAACCAGAGAAATCGGGATGACATTTACGGGACTCGGGAATCTATGCATAGTAAAAGAAATCATGAGATGATTTGCCTTTAGAGTCAATAAAATTGGAGACTCCCTATTTCATATTAAAGCTTACCCTAGACCGCAAGGGCTGATACGTTTCCTTACCCTAGGTTTTATGGGAAGGTAACCGAGACAAAAGGAAATATATACGGAAACCAAATAGATTTAATAGGATGATCTTGTCATTTACCTAACTAGTTCTGGGGCAACAAAGCGTTGCTAGTGCTCTGTGTTGTCATTAAATGAGTAGTGGCCTTGTTGGGCCCAAACTCATTTATGTCAGTAGCTATGTTGGGCCTAATGGGTCACACACTAACACTTTATTGTCATGACATTATAGCATTAAAGGTTTTGGGCCTAATAATGGTTGTTGGCCCAAGAAAGAGTTTGGATACTTATCTTAAAGAGAGAGGGGCGCATGAATGGAGTTAATGGGCTTGGATAGTCCAAGACATTATTAATTAATTTAAATAGTTAAATTAATTATCTAATACTTAAATTTGATAATTTAAATTTTGAATTTAAATATTTGAATTTAAATATTTGAATTTAAATATGAATTAGCTATAGTAGTTAGTTTCATATCAAAAGGAGAAAATAAGAGCTAGATTTGAATTTGAATTCAACTAGAATCTTATCATGATCATGTCCTATATTTTAGGAAGAATTTTGAGTGCTGATTATGGGCTTATACACGGCTGATATATGATTATCTTTTGGCAAAATTAAATCCCAAGTAATTGACTTGGTCTTAGGAAGATAAGATAGGAGGTTGTTGGAAATTTTGAAATGCAACAACTTTATCTTATCTTCACGTGTGGGATGCTTCATGATCAGATTTTCTGGTTAAAAATCTGACTCAAACTCTTCTATAAAGTGTGTTATTGTGATCATAGTTCTATAATAATTTGAAAGGAAAAACCCTAACCTACTTTCCTCTATTTTCACGTGCCCCTTTGTGTGAGTGTTGGCTGAAAATTCAGCCACCAATATCATCTATTGGTGAGCCTCTTAGATAAGTAAAAACACTTTGAAACATAACCTTCTTGCTCTCCATTGGTGTGCCTAGCCTGCCTCCTTTGGTGTTTGTTGGTCGCCTTCAAGAAGTGTTCTTGAGTCTTGACAAGAAGTGGTGTGGATCAACATTAGAGGGTTTGTATCTTCCGCTTTAAAAATTTTGTTTTTCTCACATGCCTTCGGGCTTCAAGGCCCTTTTCTTTCACTAATGAATACTTAACCAACCAAAAGAAAATCATGATAAAAAATAGGTTGTATGTAACACCCTGAAATTTTGGTAACTTAAAATATATGTGTGATGTATTCCTTGTATAATTTGATTACTTTATTAATTAGGATTATTTGAAATTTTATGTGAATTATCCGTGTGCAATTGCTTGATGTAGAGGTCAAGTTATGTGAAATTTGTTTGCGATGCGTTGTATTTGAGTGATTCCAAGTTTGACCTGAAACCTGTTTTAGTAAAATCATCATTATGGATTGTTTAACCGTTAGATTGTCTTCAAATTTTAAAGGGAGCTTTATAACCCACACATGTTACTTTTTACAGAAGCAGAAATTTTAAATTTTGGTCAGCTCGCCTAGGTGAATTTTGCGGGCATTTTTGCTCGTATGGGCAATTGAAGGCAGTGATAAATGGCAAAAAAATTAAAATATAGCAAATTTAATAAAAAATTACCTAAATATTGCAGTTTGAAAGGTATTTACAAATCTACTGCTGTCATTCGTGCCCTCCTGCAACGTGATTAATCACGTCCAGCCATGACGTGATTAAGGCTCATTCATGTCCACCCCAGACGTGTTTGGTCACGTCCAGCCACGACGTGATTGAGGGGTCAGTCACGCCCACCCATGGCATGACTCTGCTAGCCTATTTAAACCCCATTTCAGCATTTCCTCTCCATTTTCACATCTTTCTGCATCTCTCTAGCTTTTGTTCTCTGACTTCTCTCTAGATTTCGGGTTTTAATTCGAGGTTTTTTGAAGCAAAGCTCTGTCAGTCAACTAAGTATTGCTCAAATATATGCTTTTTAAATTACATGCAATATATTATATTGTTGTCTTAGAGACTTGTTATTGATGTAGAAAATTGTTAGTGACTTAGGTTTATTGGAAATAATAACTTGTTAGTTGTTATAGGGTTATTGTCTTACAATATTATTAGTTCGTGAATTAGGTTATGATTAAGTACCTCTGTAAGGTTATGACCTAGGTTTTAGGATTTAGGGTACTATTAGTTGGTGAGCAAGGTTTTCATTAGTTAGTTGCGTAGGTTATGACCTAGGTTTTCATTGGTTTGTTACAATATTATTAGTTAGTGACTTTGGTTATCATTAAGTACCGCCGTAAGGTTATGACCTAGGTTACGTAGGTTATGACCTTGGTTTAATGACCTAGGTTTTCATTAGTTAGTTACGTAGGTTATGACCTAGGTTTATTGGCTTAGAATATTAGTAGTTAGTCAATTAGGTTATCATTAAGTACCGCCGTAAGGTTATGACCTAGGTTACATAGGTTATGACCTAGGTTACAACATTAGTATCGATATTTTCAAATAATTTTTCTTCCGAATTAAATAAATTATCATAATATGCTTATAGATTTTTCTGTGTTACAGGCGTGATCGTGTTCCTGTCATATATAAAAAATGTCTGGAGATGGTGATTTTGTTCGTATTGTTTTATATTATAATGGTAGGAAACTTGAGAGCCAACGTGGTGTTGTTTTCGAAGGAGACAAAAGGGGAACACATATCAAGCGCAACTCAACCATTGACGAATTGCATGAAAAAATCAGTCAAAAGTTAGTTCTCAAAGGTAATCAATCTATCACTATGGTCACTGCAAGAATTTGGTGCGATGATAAATATATCAGCATGAAAGTAATAGACGATGAAGACGTAGAATTTGTAATAGCCAAATTCTTCAACCAATCAAGAAAAAATTTCTTAGAGTTGTACGTGGATTATGCTGGAGTAGAGGATGTGGCTTTACCAATGAGGTCAGTTGATGTCAATTATTCTCGTGGAGCGTCAGCATCTGCTGCTCCACTTGTTAATCTCTCTATGGAAGATGAAAATGACCCTACTTGGGTTATGGATGACGATATTGACGATGATGATGATGAAAATATCGCAATGGAAGATCGGCTTGCCGAGAATACTAGTGCTTTGGACAATGATGAAGATGATGGTCGAAGCGCAACTGAAATACAAGTAGATTACTCAGTGGTGAGAGAGCATGAAACCCAACCACAAGAGGATGCAGGGGAGTCTAAATTACCACAACAATGTCAAGGTGTATTACCAAACAATAGTTACTTACATATATGTTTGTTTATTGTTTATGTTTTTTTTTTTGTAATAAAAACAGAAAATTGCTCATGTAGGCGAGGTTAATAACACTTTTTGGGATGGAATCCCACATTATACATACATTGATTGAGATCATCCGAGTGAACAAGATTCTGGCACTGGTTCAGCTTCAGTGGGTATTAGGGAATAAGTTGTTTGTGAAACAGGAATTTGCATCAAAAGAAGATGTGCAAATGGCAATCAAGCGGAACCTCATGAAGGAACATCAGGAAGCTGTTGTGGGTGAAAGTACGCTGACAAAGTTAATCATGAAATGTCGTGCGCATGATCAGAATTGTTCGTGGAGGGTTAGGGTAATCAAACCAACGTACGGTGGAAGATGGGTGGTTACCAAATGGGGTGGGGATCACATTTCTCAGGACCACAGACAATTAGATTCCAGTGTTATTGTTTCACTCGTACTAGGTGAGTTTTTGGATGAGATGATAATGATTAAAAATAATGATTGTATTATTGTTATTAATGATAACGTGATTTATTTTTTATTATTAGGGATGATAAAGCATGATCCATCATGTTCAATTGGACTCGTCCAGGAAAGGATAACTCATTCCTATGGATACAAAGTTTCATATAGAAAGGCATGGTATGCAAAGCAGAAAGCAATGACAATTATCTACGGTGATTGGAAGGAATCATATGCATTTTTGCCGAGGTGGTGTGAATATATGGTTGGCTGTTGTCCAGGTTTTGTTTATCGTCTTCAAACAAACAATTATTATGTGGCTCATAGAATCGTTCATGGAAAACGTGTGTTTCACCGCATTTTGTGGACCTTCAGACAATGTTGCAAGGTTTTCAATTTTTGTAAGCCGGTTATTCAAATTGATGGCACTCATTTATATGGCAAGTACAAAGGAAAATTGTTGATTGCCACAGCTCAGGATGGAAATAATGAATGTTTGCAACTTGCATTTGCTATTGTTAAGGGTGAGACGTTGGAAGCTTGGGAATTCTTTCTGGATAACATTCGCGCGCATGTTACACAGAAGACAAATATTTGTCTTATTTCTGATCGGCATCAAAGCATATTGTCTGCAGTTGAGAGGCACCGTGGGTAGCAACCACCGCATGCTTATCATGTCTTTTGCCTTCGTCATATTGCGAGCAATTTTAACCAAAAGTTCAGAAATGAAAATTTGAAGAGAGCGGTTATGAATTTAGGTATGGTTAAAAACTTCATCTATTAATTATGCATGTAGTTGTAAATTTTAATGTTATTTAATTTGTGTGTAGGTTATACTCCTTCTATTGTTGAGTTTGACATAGCCTTTGCAAGTTTTCATGATGTGAGTCCTGAGGTTGCAAACTGGATTGATAGCATCCCGAAGGAAAAGTGGACATGTGCATATGATATTGAGGGACGAAGGTATGGACATATGACAACAAATTTGGCCGAGTCAGTAAATAGGGTTTTAAAAGGTGCAAGAAACATGCCAATAACCGCGTTGGTTAAGCACACATACAGCAGATTGGTGGAATATTTTGTTTGCAGAGGGCGATCGGCTCTTAATGAATTGCAAGGTCCTTATCCTCATTGCAAAAATGTGATTGCTATGTTGAAGGCCAATGAGACCAATGCTACTGCTCACTATGTTCGTGCATATAATGTTGAACAATCTGTATTTGAGGTTGACGATGGTTACGACAATTCATATTCGGTTAATCTCCCTAAGCAGTTCTGTCAGTGTGGGAAATTTAAGGCGTTCAAGTATCCTTGTAGTCATGCCATAGCAGCCGCTTTACATGTTCGTCAGGCACCGTCACAATATGTGGATGACGTATTCCTTATAACAAAGCTGGTAGAAGCTTATTCATTCCCATGGCAGCCAATTGGTAATAAGCAAGCAATTCCACCTACTACAGATCCAGTGGTGATACCTGACAGGTTTATGTTGCGTGCAAAGGGTCGTCCAAGGTCAACTAGAATACGCAATGAGATAGATGAAGTTGAAGCTAGTCAAAGTCGTATTAGGTGTGGTATATGCAGATTAACTGGTCATAACCATCGAAATTGTCCTAGTCGTCCATCTACCTCATGACAAGAAGATGTCGTTGTCAATGTTTTCTTAATGTTGTTATATTTCGTAATGAACATTTGAAAATAAACCAAACTTCCATTGAAACCACTGGTGTCAATTTTCATATACGCTACGAAGGTTGTTGCACATGAAAATGCTTATCCACATTAACAATTACATAGTCAAACATAATCATGGAAACCTAATAAAATAACAGAACATACAAACAATTGGAATTAGAGAGACAAACACAAACAGTTGAACATTTAAAAGCCAAAACAAATTGAAACAACGAAACGTACTAACAACAACAATTGAAACATGAAAATCAGGACATGTCATCTTCCAGTAGTTGGATTACTGGTTTGTTAAAAGTAGCTAAAATTTCTATTGGAGAGAAACGCTTCCAGTAATTAGATTTTGCTAACATCTTTAGTACATCTTCATCGTTTTTCAGTTCTATAATTTGATATTCGACTAAGTTTTCCAAATATTCTGTGTGACCTGGTTGTCGAAAGAAGACTTGTTTCACAACCTGTGATTTATGAATTCCATAAGGAGGAACTCCTAGCGGCGTAACTTGCTTAATTATATCCTTGAGTGTTTCTATATTGCATCCGGAAGGAATTTGAAATCTTATTGGATTTGTTCCAGTAAAGGAGTAACCCAAAAAATTATTTTGTCGTGGTATCTTCCACTTGCCGTTGTAATACAACAGTGCATCATGAGTAGGAGTCATGGTGGATCAAAGTAGGTTGACGACACCATCGAGTGTTCTGCTTATCATACATAATAATTCTATAGGACCAACAGAAGAGAATTTTTCATGGCACACCAACATAGTGTAAACATCATCATCATTATTCAGTTGCAGCGAATGAAAAAAAAATTCGTTACCTGTATTGATGGCTGGTTGTCGATAGTAAATTTCATCCACAAATTGGTCATTTGTGAGCAGAAGGGTGTTGTGCATTCTACTCTTGAGTGACTGAAAGGAACATTCTTCGGGAACTCGCATTGGTATTGGAGTAGGACATCCGAAAGAAACACCAGTTTCAGTGTGTATGATTGATCCATTCGGAAAAATAAATGCTAATTTCGAATTTCCAATGCTTTGAGAGCTTGTTTCACCTAAGAATGCCATCGTATTGAGATTCAGTTTCGTTTGCAGAGGTATGTTGAGTGGGATGATTAAACTCCTGTGTGGGGTATATATAACGGTGTAAAGCCCCGCCTGTGTGGGGCGTGACCACTCGCGCATGGATGAAGCGTGACTAAACTCCTGTCGTGGTAGTGTTGTCAATGTCATTTTACAGATCAGTGAAATTGATTGGCTACAGTATAAAGGACCAGAATGTGTTGTCAATGTCATTTTACAGTATAAAGGACCATAAATTTATTGTGCTTTTCTGCCATGAGAAGAAGAGTGAATACTTAGCAATGACAGGTGACAAGACAAAGACCAGACCTTACTTTGGAGAATGTGCGTGCCAACTTCTATGCGTGAATGCGTTTTAATGATGCAAAGTCTCGCCTAACGACGTCCATCACAAATTAGGATATATCCAACGTGGATGTCCTTTTATAGTTCCACATTTAGTCCATAGCAAAATATAATCATGGAAACCAAATTAAATAACCTAACGACGTCCACCAGAGATATAGGGGATCAAAAAAATGTCCATAATCAAAACATGTTTAACAAGTACATAGCAAAATATAATAATCGAAACCAAACAGAAAATAACAAAATATAAACTCTACGAATAAGGAGGCCACTTCTGATGACGCGCATCATGATCTGGCATTCTACGTCTGCCACGTCCACACGAATACTGTGGAGCAGGAGAAGGTTGTTGCACATGATATGGAGGTGGAGTGTCCTTGACCGGCAGCTCTGGAGGATAGTCTGACTGGTGTGGTGAGAAATTTATGTGGCTATAGACTTCGTCAATAGTTGTATCATCCCATAAACGAGGTCCCTGACTACTGCTCCCTGCCTCATCCCCGAATGACATCACTGCTGGACTGACATGGTACGCAGTCTGGCCTTCTGTGTCCATCGGTGGGGCCTCTGGGGCCTTTGGCCGATAAAATGATCAGCCTCTGCCTGCGTAGGGTTGTAATATGTCTTACGAACACCGTATTCATGCCCTATGTAGGGTGGCCTAATCCATCCACTCGTGCATGGCCTGGGTGCATGAATAGGCTCAGGAACTGGTGAAATAGGTCGTCGACGGCGTCCTAACCCTCGACCCTCTTTCGCACGATGCCCAATGTCAAGGGATAACTGTGGCTCCTCCGGAAGCTGGGTCGGCAGTGCCTCTGGACCTGCCTCCTCCACACGAGCAGACTCTCTGAAAACAGCAATTAGACGAGCCACTTCGTCGTGTACATACTCCAAACCAACATTCCCAAATTGCTCATGGGTCGTGACAAAATACAAATTCTCCAGGCCATCAACCTACAAGTCACAACATAGTTACATAAACAACAATATAACATAATGGTAAAAAAATTATTTTGAGTTAATCACTTACACAACATGCTAATTTGGCACCCGCTTTGTCACATATCGCTTGCCGGAAAGTCTATACCAGATTATGTACTCATGGTTCGGTGACATCAGACCATGTATTGCAGGAGGCACTTCAACATGTTCAGCTCTCCTATTCCATCTCTGTATAAACTTTCTTAGCTTACGAGCCCAATTTTCTTGGGCTTTATCCCGAAGGGTATAATCATAAACACCTTTCAATTTTCCAGGCCTGTGAGGTATTGGTTGATCCCGCCCAAATTGCCTCATGCATCTATCAGGCTGCGAATACTCAGCAATGTGGAAACAAATAATAGGTGTCCTAGCCATCCACAAATACTGTGTCTCAGCAGATTCACCCAGAAAATCATAATCACCATAGGGTTGCCAAACCATCTACATAATTAAATAATATATAGGAGTCAGTTGCATATTCACATCCATTTTAAATAAATATATTTAATTAAAAAAGCATACCTTATCTCGAGTTAGGGTGTCTAGCCTGTCTCGATACCAACTCAGTGGGTTCGAATGGAACCGACTCAGAGCATTAAATCTAATATCCAGATTAAGCATTCACTTGTTAAGTGTAGTACGCATAAATACACAGTCATTCAAGCAATACGAAATAAACATACCTGTGTCCGAAGTGGCGATCTGGCTCAGACGGAGCATGTAACACCCCGTGTGCACCCGGTGCGTTATCATCAGAGTAGCGATATCAGCGCTATATAAAGCGGTGCAGAAACGAAAGAATCGTTTTTCTTGATTACATTATGCATAGAATAAAACACATATAACACAAGTCCTTTGCTGATCCAGGTAAAAAACAAACATACATAACCACAACTACCAAGGCAGATATACATAAAACTCAAAATAGAGATCATCAGGAGGAAACATACACTAAAACAACATCATCGTCGTCTATACAATAAAACGGGTGTACACCCACACCCTATCTTTTTAATACAAGACAGAGACAAAATAAAGACTCTTCTAGTCTTCATCTGCAGCCAAAGACCAGGTCCAGCACTCTCAGCTAAGGCCTCCTGCCCTGGAGTATCTCCTCTCCTCTGGAAACACCTGAAAACCACAACCCACAACAGGGGTGAGATAAACATCTTAGTAAGCTCAGGGTCCTGGGAAATCCTCCCTTACCCTGGTTCACCCCCCAAGCACAAAACACATACAACCTAATCAGGAACGAGCTTAGGAAATCATCCTAGCTCTCATAACCCATTACAGGGTAACATAACCAGATACTCTCAGTATCAGAGGTATCACACCTCATCCTGGCTCTCACAGCCATCTCAAGACCATCTAACAGAGCCAAGCCAGAATCATGGCTTCAATATCTCGTACCGGCTCTCATAATCGTCTGACAGAGATCTCACAGAGGTACATAAACATCAGTGTCAAACACTGGACACTGGAGATACCAGAGAGGCACTGTCTCCAATGCTATATATATAAAGCATGGCCTGAGTCCACCACTCAGGACTTCATACACACTGCCTGAGGAATCTCTCCACTCAGGACTTTACGCATAATGCCTGAGGAATCTCTCAACTCAGGACTTCATACACACTGCCTAAGGAATCTCTCCACTCAGGACTTTACACATAATGCCTGAAGAATCAGGACTTTCACATATACTGCCTACGTACAACCATCTGTCAATATCCATGTGATTCTGATGGTCATCACCATCTATCACCTATCATCATCATCCTGCGGAGGCTTTCATCTCCATATATATATGCCGATCCCCACTCACAGAGGATCCAATATATATATTAGACCATCTCATGGCAGGACA
>QARZ01040780.1:87522-104989 GCA_013407115.1 Glycine latifolia | reverse complement strand
TCACTATCTATCAGAAGCACCCCGAAAATATATAGGTACAACCACGTCTGGAGGACTCCTATATACCGGGCCGGCTCCTCTATCATGAGCTACAACTCATATCCTGTCCCAATACAATTCACTATCTATCAGAAGCACCCCGAAAATATATAGGTACAACCACGTCTGGAGGACTCCTATATACCGGGCCGGCTCCTCTATCATGCTGCCTGAGAGAGACAATCCTCAACGGGAGCTCTCAATCCCTCAGGGCTTCCTGTTCGGATACCTGAGAGAGACTATCCACTCTGGGAGCTCTCAATCCCTCAGGATCCCCAAACCTCAGCCTGTGAGAGACAATCCACATCAGGGAGCTCTCTATCCCACAGGACTTCCAATCACACTGCCTGAGAGAGACAATCCACAATAGGGAGCTCTCAATCCCTCAGGACTTCTTATCACATACCATCTGTCCTACCACCATAGGACTCTATTCTACTGGCCAGAGAATCTCAGAACTCAGACACTATCACAGTGTCTATTTATCCTCAACACAGACCACTACCATGGTCTTTATCAATCTCATCATCTCTGCCTAAGGAGGAACATCCATACAGGGCAATCCACCCTTAGGTCTTTAGGCGGAGAGCAGTGGCACCTCCCATGGAATCTCAGCTATTCCAGGGAGTCCTCAAACTCTTCCTCTGGCTAGGGAACCTCAACTAGCCCGATACTATCGCAGTATCTTATAGATTCCATCACAGATCATTCTCTGATCTGTATCTCATCAAAGCCATGGAACACCTCACAGTGTTCCTCCATCTCAGGCCCCAAGGCCACACCTGAAGTCACAGGTGTCAAATACCCTCACACTGTCTCAGTGTCTATCCTAAGGTTTATTATGTATCACAATCTCTGGAACAACAGGGGTTCCACCCTAAACATCATTCATCCAGCCTTCTAGGCATATCTCGACACATCTCATCATCAATAACAGGCCATCACGGCCTTTCTTTCTCAGCATGCACAATACATATATATTCACACATGGCATGCACCCATCACCCACTTGGGTGGCAAACAAGAGTAAAAGAAAGACATCACAGAACGATGAGCTTACCTGGCAAGCCGTGCCCCTCAGCTTTAGCCTCAACTGATGGTCTACTTCTCTGACACCCTCAGTGTCAAGCCCTAACAAGGCACATAAACACATATCACAAACCATATAAGCATATATTCATGCATCAGCTCATCCAGCAGTCATCCACTGCCTCTGGGAAGGAACCACAGTTCTTTCCCTCAACCCGAGTCATCTACTCCAGGGTTCATCAGGCTTATCCACACAAGCCTTCCATAGACCCTCAGTGGTCTATCTCAAATTCATCCACGGCCTCAGAGTCATTCCAGACTCAAACCAAGCCATTCACCTAGAGCATTTCAGCTCTTTCAATTCAAAACCTCAAGGTTTCTCAGGGCTTGAACGGTCTGAACCACAAGATACCGTTCTCAAGGCCTCTCAGGCACATCAAGCCCCTCAACATGGCTCTTGCATGTCTCAAATCAAGTGACTCAGTTCCAGTCACACATGCCCAACCTAGAGCCAAAACCAAAGTTCTCCAAATCACAAACTGAAAGCTAATCCTTCCTCCTCACATGATTCTAAACACATCTCTCAACTGGACCCAGAGCTAATTCTGGCTCTATCAAAAGTGGGTCACTATTCATCAAAACCCCCAAATCACAAATCAATCGGAGAAACTCGAGTTTCTTACCTCAGAACTGTCGAGGAAGGCCTCTGGGCTACTCTCCCTAGCCTTGGTGCACTGAACCACCGCCGTTCCTCGCCCAATCTCGAGCTCTCTGCAGCTTTCTCAGAGAAGGGGTTTTCAATGAATAGGGAAGAAGGATTTTGGCTCAAACTTGGTTTCTAGGAGGTTTACTAGGCTTAGGAAGGTGTTTAAGGTCATATAGCATGAACATAGGAGCTTGGGAAGCTCTCCCATGGCTGCTGAGGTCCAGAGGAAGAAGAAAACCAATTCTTCTCCTCTAAAACGCGACCCCTCTTTAAATACAGTCTGCACCGTCCTTCCCGCGCGATCCGCGCCAGCTGCAGAACACATGGCGCCATCCGCGCCAACTCTGGCGCCATCCGAGCTAACTCCCCCTGGGCTATAGCGCTGTCCGCACCACACATGGCGCTGACCGCGTGGAGTTCCAGAGAAACTTGGCTTTCCAGGCCACTTACCGCGCCACTCGCGCCACACATGGCGCCACCCGCGCCATGTTCCAGGAAGCCTGGCGCTACCCGCGCCAGATCTGGCGCTATACGCGCCACACCCTTCACAGGGTTTTCCTCTGAGTATGCTGGCGCTATCCGCGTGGGATCTGGCGCCAGCCGCGCCACAGGGAGGGTCCTTACAGAGCAGGCAATGGAGGAGCAATTGGTGGAAATCTGAGCCACGCCCAAATCTGAAGTAAAACCGTGCAACCACCAATGTCTTTTCTATCGGGGTCAGTGCATTCGCACAACTACCTAAAAAAGTTAGCCAGAACCGCTGACCCCCATCTATATGTACCGATATCGGCAAAGTCACCACCAAGCAAGCCGATGTAGCAACATCCTACTACGCTCCCCCCCCCGACCTGTCGCAAAGGATCCAAGATCCTAACATTTGAGCAATGTAAGCCTTCGTGAAGTATATCACATTTTGAAGGTTACCAGCAACTGCATCATATGAAGGATACACCCTGTCAAAATATGATAACCTCAAACTGCCGATGGCAAACTCGGTGTCCGCATCAGGGCCGTTACCAAAAACCTTATTACACAATTCTGCCCAATCACTGTGAGTGTGTCCGGTAACGACTTGCCCATCAGTAGGCAATCCTAGAATACCTGCAACATCTTGCAAGGTAATCGTCATCTCACCCTACGGCATATGGAAAGTGTGTGTTTCTGGCCTCCACCCCTCAACCAGAGCACTGATAAGACCAGCATCAATCTGAAAAATACAGGTAACTTATAAATTTTTAAGTTCAAAATACACAATGTTTGAAACCTAGGTTTTGAACATTAAAATTTCAACACATTAAACATAACAAAATTCATAAATCGATACCTGCATAAACTTCATGCGAGCCACATGTATGAAACCAGCCTCAGTCAAATATTGTGCGACTACGTCCGAAATATCGTCGGGTCGGGGTCCACCAATAAGTCTACCTTCACGACGAATCTTTAGCTCTCTCTGTGTCTCATCATTCCAAACTGCCTATGAAATATGAGTGTGTTGTCTACGCCTTCTAAGTACATCCCATCTGTATGGTCCGGGAAGAACATGCATTGTGGGATCTGTTGGCTCATGCTCACGGTCACAACCAGAACGAGGTGACTCAGATGACGATGACTCGACCATAATAATATGCTACACATTTAATAAATAACATTATTTATGTTTATGATTTTCCTTTTGTTATATTTTAGTAATATGAAAAATAGCCATAAAACCTAAGTCATAACCTACATAATGGTTAACAATATTCTAAGTCACCAACTAATAGTATTCTAAGTCATAAAACCTAGGTCATAACCTATGTAACCTAGGTCATAACCTTACAGTGGTGCTTAATGATAACCAAAGTCACCAACTAAAAATATTGTAACAAACCAATGAAAACCTAGGTCATAACCTACGCAACTAACTAATGAAAACCTTGCTCACCAACTAATAGTACCCTAAACCCTAAAACCTAGGTCATAACCTTGCAGAGGTACTTAATCATAACCTAATTCATGAACTAATAATATTGTAAGACAATAACCCTATAACAACTAACAAGTTATTATTTCCAATAAACCTAAGTCACTAACAATTTTCTACGTCAATAAAAAGTCTCTAAGACAACAATATAATATATTGCATGTAATTTAAAAAGCATATATTTGAGCAACACTTACTTGAGTGATAGAGCTTCACTTCAAAAAACCTCGAATTAAAACCTAAAACCTAGAGAGAAGCAGAGAACAAAAGCTAGAGAGATGTGAGAGATGTGGAAGTGAAGAGAAAATGCTGAAATGGGGGTTTATATAGGGTAGTAGAGTCACGTCCTGGGGGGCGTGATTGAGGCTCAACCACGTCCTGTGTAGACGTGATCAAACACGTCCTGGCTCGACGTGACTGAGGCCCAAATACGTCCTGGGTGGACGTGATTAATCACGTTGCAGAAAGGCGCGAATGACAGCAGTAGATTCGTAAATATGTTTCAAACTGCAATATTTAGGTAAGTTTTTATTAAATTTGCTATATTTTAATTTTTTTTCCGGTGATAAATAGTACAACAGCATTCCAAACCACGAACATTTGCCTCATTCTTCCTCCCAACAGCCAACCCACCTCCCACCACCATTCTGCACCACCCAAGACCATCGGTGATCACCACGGACCGCCATTGCTTGCCACGAGACCACTGCACGGAGAGGAACCCTTTAATTAGAGCAGAATCTTCGAAAATTTTCTCGAAGTTTCAGTAGAGAACGGAGCCTCCAATCCTCCTTTCTTGGTTTCCTAGAGGTAATCTTAGTTTCTTTTGTCTTCTCCTAACTAGTTTAAGCATCTATTCGTGCCTCTTGTGTTTTGGGTACCGTTGTTGGGAGTTTCACACTTCCTTTGAAAAACCCATTGAAAATGAGATGTTGAAAAGGTCTCCTTTTTATGAAATTGATGTCATTTCTGTGATCCTTGTTGAACCCCGGTCACATTGGTGTGATCGGAATTTCAAAATGATCTCTTTTGATGTAAACTCTCAAAACACCCTTTTAGCCTCTTTTTGAATTTGAGTGGGTATTTGACCCCAAATGTTAATATTGATCTTACCTTGGAAATCTATATTAAATTGTCTTCGATTTGGTATATAGAGCTCTGCATTTGGATGAAAACACGTGTATTGAAGGATCTCCAAAACAATACTATGAGGTTTTAACAGGGGAAATCCTAGTTAGGTAAGGGGAGTTTATTATTTAGTTATAGTTTAGATACCATAGTTGGGGGCCAGGGAGTCCAACTATGAGGATATCTGTCTGTCCTTGCTCTATGCTGGTTTTCAAGAAAAACTAAGTTTTTAACTAATGGGATGCGATGTATTTATGATTGATGTGTGTTTGTCCCTGTGTGCGTGCTTGTTTTCAAGATAAATGATGTTTTTAACTAATGGGATGCGGTGAAATTATTATTGATGGATAAAATTGTGAATGATGTTGTTGTTGTAATTAATTAGATTTTTGGGAAAAGTCTTAATTACAAAGGAGACTCTGCCCAAAATTTTATAATATGTTTTACTATTTAATTCTTTATTAAATTTTTAAAATGGGCATAAGAGTGTGTTTTATATATTGTCGTCCTCCTTTTTAATTTAGAATTTTCCTAAAAATATCAGTCTTGTGATATGATGAATTGTGAATGTATGAAATTTAGGTTGTCTGAAGACCTGGGGAATGTGAATCTTAGACATATGTATTATGTATAGATGTGAAATGTGATTGCTTGTGATGTCGTTGATGATATTGAAATTGAGATGCCATTGATGTAGTTGATGATGTTTAAATGAGATAATGTTGATGTAGTTGATGATGTTCAAATGAGATAATATTGACGTGGTTGATGATGTTGAAATGAGATAATATTGATATGCATGGTGATGATATTGAGATGATATGATGTTAAGGTTGATAATCATATTGATGAGAGATAATGTTGATGTGAACAATGTCATTGTGTGTGGATATACATGGATACCCATAGGGGTGTATAACGGGTTACCCTTGCGAGGAAGGATTTGTTCCTAGCCAGGTCATACATTGATGGTGCCCATGGTTGTAGGCTATGTATGTATACGTGAGATGCAATGACCAGTTGGTTACCCTTGCAAGGATGGATTTGTTCCTAGCCACGGTCAGTGCATCGGTGAGCCCACATTGGTGTGTTATGTATGTACATGGGGGTGCATGATAGGTTACCCTTACGAGGAAGGATTTGTTCCTAGCTGGGTCATGCATTGATGATGCCCATGTGTCATACTTCATATTGCATGGATGGAAATAGAATGAAGGAACTTGCGTACCTATGGGTTTTAGTGGGCTGAAAACGCAGGTACTAAGGGGTCATCAGGTTTGGAATTCCCTAGCGGCGTTGGCTGATCACTGGGGGGAATGGCCAGTGCACGACAGGGTGACCCTGATAGGCGGTGAATCATTTTTCCTGTGAGAGGCTATTTTTGGGATATGGTACCACATTGCATGTTGATAGATGAGTTGGGTGCATGCATCATTCTATGCATGATTGTTTGAGTTGTGAAATGCATTGGATGATTGGTTTATTGAGTGTGTATTGGAATCATGGATTTTTGTTAATGATTGTGGTGGGTACTGTTGTTTCCTTCCCAATTGCTTCTATATAATGTTTGTTGGTTTTATATAATAAACTCACCCTTGCATTTGTTGTACCATGTGGTCGGTACCTGTGATGATCGCGAACTTTCGTTTGTGTGAGCAGATGACCAACAAGTAGTAGGTGACCTTGGAGGGAGATCTTCTTTTTGGTTGGAGCCGCCAAGCAGACGTGATGACGTTGGATTTCTTTTTGGATAAAGAGTTGTGTTTTGTTCATTAACTCTTTCTTAGTTAGTTCTTTGGCTTTTTGTTAAATATGTAATTTCAGGTGTATATACATGTAAAGCTAAAGGAAGTTCTAACATGTGGATGACATGTACTAATTTAATATATATGTACATATGTGTTTAAATATGTGATTGTAATACGTGTATAATAATTGTATTATCACGAAAAATTTACCATCATTTTCATAATCAAATTAATGAAGTTTTTAATTAAAAATTAAATTTTGTACGGTAAGAGTTAATGATATAGTAGCGACGAAGCGGGTCGTTACATTGTATCTTCAAAAGAAGTATTAAGATCTCTGTATCATAAGAATAAAGATTAATGATGCTTCAGTTTCCACTTGGGAAGGAACATGGTAGTTGAAGATTTACTAAAGTTGAGCATGCACGCCCACCAGTCACCACTTCTCTTCAGTGATACATATTTTTGGTGAAAATTTAGAATTTAGCTGAAATTATTTTAGCACAAGATTTTGTGGCAGGTCAAAAAATATTTTGGCCAAACTTAGGGCTATTGGGTTCACATACACATGATTATTAGGCTAAAATTCAAGGGGTTTAACTTCCTACACCATCGCTTTTTCTTATACACCCAGTAAAATGTTATATTCCAAGAATGCCCTTCGTCTTTTTTGATTAAAATAGATACACCCAGCAAGCGTTTGTTCATTTTTCATTTGTTGGGTCGTTGCTTCTAAGCTGCGGTTTTTGATCTCCGATTGGTGTTGTTGTTTTGGTGGTGGCGGAGGTGGTCCTCACTCGTGGTGGTTGCTTGGTTTTGGTTCGTCAGAGCTTCATCGAAGGTACATTCCTGCACCTGCTGTGATCATCGACAGTTCATACGGATTGTCAATCCATATGTACTTTTTTTTGAGTTTTTTTATCTATGCTTTTAATTAATATATTTGTGAGCTGTGTATTTTTGGTTACTGAATTTATATTAGTCCGTTTAAGTAATGTATTGAATCTGAATGAAAATAACAGTGTAATTTTTTTGAATATGATTATTATGCGTATAGTTAGTTAAAATGATCAATTATTTTTAATTTTTTTTTATTAAGATGGACAACAAATACATGCATGATAGTATTAAGTCTAAAGAAATGAATATGACTGAAGACAACGAAGGTGAATCATTTGACTTTGAAAATAACAAGTCTTCAATTGATTGTTCTGATGCCTTCAAAACTTCAAAGGTATTTATATGATATGGTATTTCATGAAAGCTAGTCAATGAATTCTTTTAGAAGATTATAGATGTATTGTCAATATTTGTAGGTGTTTAATTCTCGTGAGGAAGTATTGCAATGGGCTCGCAGTGTTGCATATGAGATTAGTTTTGTAGTTGTGATAATGAGGTCTGACATAGCAACTGGAAAAAGGTGAAGGACCTCAGTTATTTTGATTAGTTGTGAAAGAGTGGAAAGTATAAAGCATTGAACAAAGATTTAGCACGAACGACCACTAACACTAGAAAGTGCGGTTATCCTTTTAAGTTGCAAGGGAAACTCGTCATGGGAGGTGAAGGGTGGACGGTGAAGTTAATCTGCGGGTTACATAACCACATTTGGCTAAGTCATTGACTGGACATCCATATGCTGGTCGTTTAACTGATGAAGAGAAGGTTATTGTTGTTGAAATGACAAAGTCAAGGGTTAAACCAAAGAATATTCTTCTAACTTTAAAAGATCGTAATCCGAAAAACTATACAACAATGAAACAAGTCTACAATGCAAGATATGCATACCGTACTTCTATAAGAGGCAATAATACTAAAATGCAACAATTAATGAAGCTTCTTCAACGTGATATGTATATCCATTGGCATAGAGTCAAGGATGAAAATATTGTACGAGACATGTTCTAGGCACATCCAGATGCAGTGAAATTGATAAATTAATGTCATTTGGTATTCCTCATTGATAGTACATACAAAGCAAATAGGTATAGACTCCCTATGGTTGACATTGTTGGTGTGACACCTACTGGGATGACATTTTCAGCTGCTTTTGCTTATTTGGAGGGGGAACATATCGATAATCTTGTATGGGCTCTTGAACGATTTAGAGGGCTTTTTCTAAAGAGTGATCTTTTCCCTAAAGTCATTGTCACAAACAGAGATACAACACTGATGAATGCAGTCAAAGAGGTTTTCCCTGACACAGCCAACTTGTTGTGTTGATTCCACATTGACAAGAATATGAAGGTAAAATGTAAAACGCTTGTGGGACAAAACAATGCATGGGACTATGTCATGGAAGCATGGGGAAGTCTTGTAGATTATGCTTCTGAAAAGTATATGATGATTGTCTTATGATGTTTGAATGTGCTTGTGCACCGTAGCCAATATTTGTTCGATATGTGAAAGACACGTGGTTGATTCCCTACAAAGAAAGATT
Organism: Glycine latifolia; assembly: GCA_013407115.1. Taxonomy (NCBI): domain Eukaryota; kingdom Viridiplantae; phylum Streptophyta; class Magnoliopsida; order Fabales; family Fabaceae; genus Glycine; species Glycine latifolia. The sequence continues at coordinate 95,936 of QARZ01040780.1, read as the reverse complement.
TGTGACGACATGGACTAATCAAGTCATGCATTTTGGAAAAACAACTACAAACAGGTATGGTGTTTGCTATACATTGATGACATTATCATTTCAGTCATTTTTATGTTTTTCAAATTTATTGTTTTAAGCTTTAAGTGCAGGGTTAAGTCTGCTCATTGGACCTTAAAGGGGCTACTACAGGATAGCCTTGGAGATCTGTGTAATGTTTGGGATGCCATGAACCATATGATCACTGTAACACCCTCGAATTTCAATATATGTGTGCATTTTCTAGTAAATATGCATTCCTCAAATGAATGACATAAATACCCCTGGACACAATTGAAAATGACTAAAACATCCTTAGACAATTCCACAAATGACAGTTATGTCCCTAGGATAAATGACTAAAATGCCCCTGAATAATTGTACAAATGACCAAAATACCCTTTTAGCTCTGATAAGGTCAGAAACCTCAGTAGAATTATGGAAACTTGACAAAAGTCTGATAGGCTTTTGGACAAAGAATTATTAACACTCTTAGTAAAGAAAAACTATGAAATAGAGTTTTTAGAAATTTTGAAAATTAATAACTCAAAAGAATGGAATACGGACTAATCTGAGTTTAACAAAAACATAGAAACAGGAAAGGTGCAATCTGGAGAATTTTCTTTTAATTATAGAAGGAAGGGTTTTTTTTAAATGGTCTATTTTAACAACAAAAATTAACCAATAGAAATTTAGAAAAATCATTAAAAGGAAGTTAAGAAACCTCTCAAAATTAACTACTAAAACATACTACAACTTAGTCTAGTTTTAACCAATTTTAGAAATTATTAATTCCAAGAAAACAATTGAAATTAAGCTTTCATAAATTATAGAAATATTTATATAAGGAAAAGATGTTAAGAAAATAAAGCACTAAACCAAGCTATTCCACGGTTTGTGCCATAAAAGCCAAAAAATGAAATATATAAGTTCCAAAAGCAAGCTTGGCCGTGCACTTTGGTGAAAGATGGAGAAAATTGTAGAAAGTTGTGGAGCAAGGACACTTGGACGGTTGGGAAGCAAGAAGGAATCCTATTGGACCAACCAAAAAGGCAAGGCATGATGAAGTTGTGTGATATTTTTTAGGCAAGGGAAACTAACTCATATAAAAGCTTGGTGGGACCAAAGAGGGGGCTGATTTTGCACGACAGCCACTCCACTTTCAGCCTCTCTCTTTCACTTGTTTCCTTACCTAAAAACAAAGCAAAAACAAAACAGCCACATATTGGAAGTTCACGTGGAAAAGCCAAGGTTCTTGGAATAAGATAGCAAAATTTCAAAACAAGGAAAGCTAAGGTATGGGGAGTATTTTTATAAACATGAATTAGATTGTTGATTAGGTTAATTTAACATTTAATTCTCTAGGATTTAAGCCATGTTCTTCCTTGTTTAATAGAAATAAAAATTAGCATGTCATGTGTTTGTTGAAAATCCTAAATGAACTAGACTAATTTATAGGTTATAACTTGAACACTTAATTAGTTTAGAATGAAAGTAGTTAATTAATATAATTAATTCTGGATTATTAAAAGGATTAATTTTATTTGTGGTAGTTATAATTAATTATTTAATATGGTAAAATTGTTAATTTAATATGGCTGTATAAGATTATATTCCTGTATTTCGGTTGCTGTATTTAATAATTGATGTAGCTGTATGTTGCTGTATAATTTATTATGTTGCTGTAAATTAGTTCTGTAACTCAATAGTTGCTGTATGATAATTTATTATGTTGCTGTAAATTAATTCTGTAACCAAATGTTGCTGTATGTTATGTTGTTGTATATTAATGATTGCTGTGTGTTATTCCATTATGTTGTTGTATTGCTGTAGATTAATTTTGATGATGCTGTATGTTATTTTATTATTCACTTGTTGAATTATGATAAAGTTTCTATGATCTATTCTATTAGAATTAGGTCATGGATTTATGATTAAAGATTAGTATTATCTATTGTTAAGATTAGTTCTTTAAGAAATTGTGGGCATCTATTTTTGATAATGATGGTTGACTAAAATTTTATGGTGCCAAGATATGAGACTTTGAGAAATAAATTAATGGTGAAAGAGGAATTGAAAGAAAAATCAAGCCATGCATCATTTTCATGTGACCCCTCAGAGTGGAGGGAGGTTCCACTAGAGTGGGTGGAACTATCTTGACTATGGTACCATTTGACCTCAGAGCGGAGGTATATTTTCCACCAGAGCGGGTGAGGCTTCCACTAGAGTGGGTGGAGCTATTTTGATTATGGTACCATATGTTGAGAAATTGTTGATAACCTGAGATCTCAGACATGCATCATTTAACAAAGAAACCATGCATCAATTCTCATGAATCTGGTACTGTTTATAAATGATGATTTATTCGTTAATTGTCTGAGATGTTATTTCAATTTCTGTCGATTATCTAATCATGTTTATTAAATACTTACCCTATGTTTGTGTCTGTGGTTTGATACCTGTGATGACCCCAATCTATTTGGGTGAGCAGAAGAACAGTAAGCTGAGGAAAGCCTTAAGGAAGGAGCTGGATGTTCTGTGTGCTGTTGGATGACTGTATGCTTTATTTGTGATTTTTTGTTTATCTGTATTTGATACTACGCTGAGCTGTTTGTATCTTATGTTATAACAGACTATTTGGAATTGTGTTGTATTTGGACTGTATCTTAAATTATACTTGAACCATATATTTTGACAATTTGGCGAACGCGTTAGAAAAATAAATTATTACGCATAATTCGTTTTACATAAACGAAATTACATAGAAAAATTTTTCTGTAAAATTAATAAGCAAAATCAATTAAAACGAACAAGAAACGTAGTCGTTATAATCACGTTGCAATATAGTGAAATAAAGCCTTCTTTTGAGACAAGCACGCATGTCGTTGGACATGTATTTAAAGTTACCTTGCACAAAAGACTCGTCAGCATGGTTTCAAGGTATGCTTTAAATGAAATTGCTGCAGAGTTTGAGCGAGTTAGTTATGCAGGTATTGATAGTTCTCATTGTGAATGTGTGTTGAGAACCACACATGGTTTGCCTTGTGCATGTGAGCTAGCCAAATATGTTCTTGGCAGGATACCACTGGGTGTCGTGCACATGTTTTGGTGGAGGTTACATTTCTCAGACCAAGGTGTCGATAAGTATGAAGTTAGCATAACAGAAGAGATGGAAGCGATATCCAAGCGATTCAAAAGTCTTGACATGTGTGGCAAAGTTACTCTAAAGACTAAACTCAAAAAAGTATCATATCCTGATAGAAATTCCATCTGCCCCCCTCCTGAAAAGGTAAAGACAAAAGGGACTCAAAAGAAAAATGTTACCAAACATCAAAGATCAACCAAGCGGGATCCTTCGTACTTTGAGTATGTGGATGCGTTACAATCTCAGCATGATAGTTGCTCATCTCAACAACGGTGTGCATCAACATCTTCAAGACCTATACCCATGGGTAATATTCCATTGATGGATCAATTTCTACCATGCATGAGGAATTGCATTATTGGTGTATGTGATGTTAAAGCCGATGGTAAGTGTGATTATCGTGTTATTGCGGGTTTACTTGGTTATGGTGAAGATGTTTGGGCTATCGTACGCAACCATTTGCTCAAAGAACTTGCAGAATGATCTAAAGAGTATATTGTCTTGTTTGGTGGGTTAAAAAGATTTGAGGAGTTGAAGAGGTCACTCCTTGTTGACGATTTTTCAAAGATAAAGGTTTTATGTCTTGTTTTTACATGTATACAATAATTTGTGTTTAATTATACTTATACATTATTTAAATGCAGGTAACACAGGATAAATGGATGGATATTACTGACATGGGTTATGTCATTGCTTCACGTTATAACCTCGTTCTCATTTGCATTTCTAAGCAACAAAGTATGACGTTTTTCCCGCTTAGAAGCCAACCGCCTAGAGATCCTGCTGTACATTGCGTCATTTGTATTGGTCATGTGTACGGAAATCATTTTGTTCAGGTATAACATATCGTACACATGTTTTTGCTTTCATACAGTACAAAACATGTAATTAATAATAACTTCTTTGATATTATTGGTTCAGGTTTCATTGCGAGATGGATGTCCTATGCCATTAACTGCTTTGTTATGGTTAAGACATTGTCATTCTCAAGCAAAAGAGTGGCCCACTAGTTATGTTAATCGAATACAGAAGTATATCCACATTGACGAGGACACCAGTGGATTATGTTGATTTAGGATGTTAATGTCAATGTCGTTATTGTTCACTTTCTTTGTTTTCGGATATATTCATGCTTACTTACAAATGTTAAATGCAAATTAAACGCAACCAAGTACAATTGAATATATTCGCATCATTTGTTACAAAAGACAAAACCTTAAGCTCCATCTACACCATGTCCCCTATGTCCATGCCTCGATTATTTAGATCGCACGTAAACAACTCTATCCTTACATACACCTTGCGCTAATCTGATACACTGATCTGTTATATCATAGGCTCCAGTGCCAGCAGTCACCATGCGAAGACCTATTATGCGTTGCAACCTCTCTACAATCATTTGACACACGCCCTGATACAATTATCAAAAACATTTTAACACATCAACCCTAACATTTCGAAGAAAATGACATTGACATGAATATAGTTTTTTTTTACCACTGCATGACGAGGCATCTCATCAGGCACATCCACAAGTGCTGGAACATCTGAAGCTGGAACCTGTGGTGGAGCAGGTACATGATGATGTACGACAGGAGGACGCCTAACGAACTCCCCAATCTGCGACGGGGTTATGAATCGGTGGGAAATTTGATAAAACCACTTCATATAATCTGCATCACAATGACTAGGGAATGAAACATGGTCTCTAGTGACTGCAAGGTGCTCAGAAAAGTGAAGCCACTTGTCATCAGCCTCCTCTATGGATGGGGGGGGGCAGCTTACAAAGCAAGGTCTAGACTAAATGAACCCGAACTGTCTAAGTACCTCTTCGGTTGGTATCTGACAATGTATGGGCCCCATCTGATATGACCTGAGAAAAGGGAAATGGCTTCAAAGTCACGATATGCACGGTGATCAATGTATGGTGTCCAACAAACACGTCGGTCGTCAACCTATTTATCGATATGCCTTCCCTGGCCTCCACCAGCATGCCCGTGGTTGCCTCTCTTCGTAGTCCTCATCTACAATCATGTTGGAAACTGCAGGAAAATGCTCATATATCCAACACTGTATTCACCAAAAGAGTTAACACAAATAAGTCACTTATTCACAACCTAAACACTAATTAATAAGCAAAAAAAAAAAAAAAAACTAGTTCACGTAATCAAAAGTACCTACAAGAGACTAATGTACCCAGTGTAACACCCTGAAATTTCGGTAACTTAAAATATATGTGTGATGTATTCCTTGTATGATTTGATTAATTTATTAATTAGGATTATTTGAAATGTTATGTGAATTATCCATGTGCCATTGTTTGGTGTAAATGTCAAATATGTAGAGCTTGTTCGAGCTGCATTGTAATTGAGTGATTCCGAGTTTGACCCGAAAACCTGTTTTAGTAAAATAATCATTCTGGATTGGTTAACCGTTGGATCATCTTCAAATTTTAAAGATAGGTTCCTAACCTATATATGTAACTTTTGACTGTTGGCATTGTCAACATCATTTCTGGAACGTGAAAAATTAATTTTTCACTGAAGCACAGAAAATTCTAGAATCTGGTCAGCTCGCCCAGGCGACTTTTGCAGGCACTTTTGCTCGTCTGGGCGAGTGGAGGCGGTGCTGAATACGTATTTAAGCTTCCAAGTCACGAAAATGGAGGTTTTTACCTCCCACAATCACCCTCCACCACCCAAGACCACCGGAGACCACCACAGACCGCCCTTGCTTGCCACGAGACCACTGCACGGAGAGGAACCCTTTAATTGGAGCGGAATCTTTGAAACTCTTCTCGAAGTTTCAATAGAGAACAGAGCTCCCAATCCTCCTTTATTGGCTTCCTTGAGGTAATCTTAGTTTCTTTTGTCTTCTTCTAGCTAGTTTAAGCCTCTCTTGATATCTCTTGTGATTCGGGTACCGTTATTGGCTGTTTCTATACTCCCTTTGAAAGCCTTTTGAAAATGAGATGTTGTAAAAGGCTCCTTTTTATGAAACTAATATCATTTCTGTAATCCTTGTTGAACCCTGGTCACATTGGTGTGATTGGAATTCCAAAATGATGTCTTTTGATGTAGACTCTCAAAACACCATTTTAGCCTCTTTTTAAATTTGAGTGGGTATTTGACCCCGAATGCTAACGTTAGCCTTGTTTTTGAAATCTATACTAAATTATCTTCAATTTGGTATATAGAGCTCTGCGTTTGGGCCAAAGCATGTGAACTTGAGAGATCCCAAAATAACGTTTCAAGGAGCTAATGGAAAGACATGGATAGGTAAGGGGAGTTTATTATTTAGTTATAGTTTAGATACCATAGTTGGGGGCCACGGAGTCCAACTATGAGGATATCTGTCTGTCCCTGCTGTGTGCTGGTTTTCAAGAAAAACTACTTTTTTAACTAATGGAATGCGATCTATTTATGATTGATGTGTGTTTGTCCCTGTCTGTGTGCTTGTTTTCAAAACAAATGATGTTTTTAACTAATGGGATACAGTGTATTTATTACTAATGTTGTAGATGACAGTGAAATTGAGATACCATGGAAATGATTGATGATGTTTACATGATTTGTGATGATTTAGATGAGGTGATGCTTATGTGATTGGTGATGTTTGAATGAAATAATATTCAAATGAGATATATGTTTATTGGGTTAGTGATATTGTTGTTGTAATGATTGGATTTTTGGGAAAAGTCTTAATTACAGAGGAGACTCTGTCTAAAATTTTATAATATGTTTTCTTATTTAATTCTTTATTAAATTTTTAAATGGGCATAAAAGTGTTTTTTATATATTGTAGTCCTCCTCTTTAATTTAGAATTTTCCTAAAAATATTAGTCTTGTGATATGGTGAATTGTGAATGTATGAAATTTGGGTTGTCTGAAGACCTGGGGAATGTGAATCTCAGGCATCTGTATTATGTATAGATGTGAAATGTGATTGCTTGTGATGTCGTTGATGATATTCAAATTGAGATGCCATTGAGGTAGTTGATGATGTTCAAATGAGATGATATTGATATACATGATGATGATATTGCGATGATACGATGTTGAGGTTGATAATGACATTGATGAGAGATAATGTTGATGTGAACAATGTCATTGTGTGTGGATATACATGGATACCCATAGGGGGTGTATGACGGGTTATCCTTGCGATGAAGGATTTGTTCCTAGCCAGGTCATACATTGATGGTGCCCATGGTTGTAGGCTGTGTATGTACACGTGGGATGCAATGACCGGTTGGTTACTCTTGCGAGGATGGATTTGTTTCTAGCCACGGTCAGTGCATCGGTGAGCCCACATTGGTGTGTTACGTATGCACATGGGGTGCATGACGGGTTACCCTTGCAAGGAAAGATTTGTTCCTAGCCGGGTCATGCATTGATGATGCCCATGTTTCATACTTCATTTGTATGTGTGGAAATAGAATGAAGGCACGCGCGTACCTGTGGGTTTCAGTGGGCTGAGAACGCAGGTACTAAGGGGTCATCAGGTTTGGAATTCCCTTGCGACGTTGGCTGATCACCGGGTGGGGGAATGGCCAGTGCACGACAGGGTGGCCCTGATAGGCGGTGAATCATTTTTCCTGTGAGAGGCTATTTCCGGGATATGGTACCACATTGCATGCTGATAGATGAGTCAGGTGCATGCATCATTCTATGCATGATTGTTTGAGTTGTGAAATGCATTGAATGATTGGTTTGTTGAGTGTGTATTGGAATCATGGATTTTGTTAATGATTGTGGTGGGTAATGTTGTTTCCTTCCCAATTGCTGCTATCTGATGTTTGTTGGTTTTATATAATAAACTCACCCTTGCATTTGTTGTAACGTGTGGTTGGTACCTGTGATGATCGTGAACTTTCGTTCGTGTGAGCAGATGAGCAGCAGTAGGTGACCTTGGAGGGAGATCTTCTTTTTGGTTGGAGTCGCCAAGCCGATGTGATGACGCTGGATTTCTTTTTGGAGAAAGAGTTGTATTTTGTTAATCAACTCTTTTTTAGTTAGTTCTTTGGCTATGTGTTAAATATGTAATTTCAGGTGCATATACATGTAAAACTAAAGGAAGTTCTAACATATGGATGACAAATATTGATTTAATATATATATGTACATATGTGTTTAATTATGTAATTGTAATATATGTATGATAATTGTATTATCGCGAAAAATTTACCATCATTTTCATAATCAAATTAATGGAGTTTTTATTAAAATTTGAGATTTGCACG
>QARZ01040780.1:31695-47522 GCA_013407115.1 Glycine latifolia | reverse complement strand
TGGTTATGTGTTTGTTTCTAGATTCTGATTTCTTTTCTATTTTCTACCCTTGTATTATGCTCTATTTTCATTTTTGAGATATCTCCTATATATTCTATTTTCTATTTTAGTTGTATTTGTGTGTTTTTGTTGTTTTAGTTTCTCTCTGAATTTTGTTTTGCTATTTTTCTGGTTAATGGAAATTCCTGTTTTGGTGTAGGTTGTATTTCAGTTGTTGGTTCCCTTTATATTTCATTTTTATTGATTTTCTGTGCACTGTTTGTGCAATTTCTGATAATAGGGAAGGAAGGGATTAAATGCTAGATTTAGTATTAAGGTTGATTTATCCAATGATCATTAATTAGATCGGTTTAAAATGATCACTGTGTGATTGTAATTGTGAACATGCCGTGTTTAATTGAATGCTAGGCAATCGTCTAGTAGGAAGGATATTCTAAGCGAATACAGAGATTTCGGTTTGTTTAGAATCAACCACAAGCTGTTTATTATTTTATCCGATGATAGATATCCAAGGAATCTCAATTCTGAGTTGGTTACTCGTTTTTAAATCATTAAATTACTTATGACGTTCTGTTGTTTAATCTTTTTGAACTGAACTCAAACCCCCCCTTTTACATTCCTGTTAATTCTAACAATACAGTGCCAGTTCCAAGTGTGAAATGATCCAGGTTTACTACTATACTATTGAATCTGTTTAGCCTGGTATTTGACTGAGTTCGACGGCCCACATCATCCATGCCTTGAAAAATGGCATCAAAATGAACTGGATTCTTGTTCTCCAGGAAATTCTACTGAAATCCAAGAGATTAATGAACTATCCCTTCCCATATGCTGTTCTTATATCCAGGTTCATTGACTACTTTCAAATAGATGTCTCCAATGAGGTTGTTGACAACACCAATGCCAGCAACAGCCTCATCAAAGAGAAGCATCTTACCAAGCTAGGGATGACCAAGACCCCATATGGATGGCAAATGGTTGGACAACAACTTCCTGCCCCTGAACAAGAAGATGATGATGATGATGATGATGCTGGCCCTGCTGAACCAACTTATAGCCCATTTGAATCCTTAATGATTCAAAAGATGGATGCCTTGCTATCACTGCATCATGAGCATCGGGTTGAAACTAATACTTCTCTAGAGGAGATAAAATCTAGGATAGAAACCATAGAAGCTAGGATTATCCTTGATTACTCTGGCACCGAAGACTAGGCTTCTTGTATTTTATATTTGTTTCCCTATTTTTTTCTTTTATTAATGTACTGCAGTTTACATCTCAATCAATGAAATTTGCATTTTCCCTTATCCTTACTTGCTGTGTTTTTACTTTTTGCCTTTGATAAGCCAAATAAGGGGAGAAGAAATGATTGATTATGAACTCTGCTTTGCTCTCTGTTCTACTCTGTTTTTTCTGCTGTTTTGCCAATCAATGATTCATGAAATTAACTAAGTTTAAAGGAGTAACCCAAGTCAGGGGGAGCAAATCCAATGAAAATAAATGATTAATCCAAGCTTAATTCTTAACACTTTCTCTTGGCAAAGAGGCTGATTTGATTTTCAGTTTAACAAAGTTCAAGACTTTAATCTTGCTCATCCTCAAAGAAATTCCAAATTAAACAGATGGTCAATCAATATTTGGCATGTTCAAAGCCAAAAAGGGGGAGATTGTTGGATATAGGGGAAACATCTTAAAGCTTGAAGCTTAGGACTTGAAGAATGATTTTGAGCTTTTTCACATGCCTTGGAATGCCTTGGAAGATTGTAAAATGAAGTGTTAAAGAGTCCAATCTGTTGATCCTTGCATTGCATGCATTTAAATCATTCATGTGCCTAAGTGTTTTAACAAAGAATCAAAGCATTTTTTATAAAAGAACCAAAGAAGCAATGTTTTTGGAAAAATGCAAATTGCACTGGTTTAATCGATTACACAGCGTATTAATTGATTATCTGCTTCATTTTCAAATTTGGAAAAGCTTTGATGAACACTTTAATTGATTACCATTTATTGTAATCGATTATTTAATGTTAAAGGAAAATCATGCTTCACTGGTTTAATCGATTACCGTGTAATGTAATCGATTACATAAGACTTTCTGAAAAGCTTGTTCCACTGCAATAATCGATTACCAGGTATTGTAATCAATTACACAATGTTCTCAGAAAAGCTTGTTGCACTGCTTTAATCGATTACTGTTTCTTGTAATTGATTACACAAGACTTTTATGAAATGTTGTGCTACTGGTTTAATCGATTACTAGTCGTATTAATCAATTATTTTGCTCGTTGTGCAAACCCAGAAAACATATGAACACTATAATCGATTAAAATGGTAATTTAATCGATTACTTATGCGTTTTAATCGATTATTTGGTGCATTTAATCGATTAATGTTAGTTACAAAGTTTTATTATAAATAGGAGTGAGGCTTATTCAGTTTAGAAACTTGAGAAATACGAATTTCTGATTACATACAAGCCTTCACCAAGATTTAAAGAGTTTTTCTGAGCTCAGTAACCTCTTGTCCCACCTCTTAATCCTCATAAGTTTTTGATTGATTACTTGGACAAGAGTCTTTCAAAGAAGAATAGGAGAGCATGTTCTAAAGGTTCATTTGATCATACAACTCTTTTGGTAACTCATTTGTATTCATAATCATTGGATCAACAGGTTGTTTCTCTCCATTCTCTTTGGGTGTAACTCTGTTTGAATTTTTCTGTAATTGGGTGCTATTGTAAATTTGTTCTTGAGGCTTGCACTAGAGTAGTGTTCTCTGGTTATTGTTGATAAGGTGTCTAATAGGGTTTTAGATTTTCTTTCTTTATCTAGGGTTGATAAAGAGTAAATGTGATCAAGCTTGTAAGAACTGAAATTTTCAATAGTGGAATTCTAATCTAGTGTTGATTAGAAACTGGATGTAGCTTCTCTTGAGAAGTGAACCAATATAAATTATTGTGTTGATTCTCTGCTCTCTAATCTCTTTTGTTATCTTGTTCGTTGGTTCTTTGAATTCTTATTATTACTCAACAAGTTCAGTTTTGAGACATTGATTTCTTGAACTGAGTGAATTGATTGAATAAAAGCTTTCTTGGTTTTAAAGTGATTAAGATCCTAACTCTGATTTAAAAAAGGAAATTTTAAAAGACCAAGTATTAACCAATTCACCCCCTATTGGTTATTGTGGGTATTCCTATTGTTTTCAAGTACCATATAACAATGATTAGCAAGAAAACAATAATTATAACCACAATCATTTTCAATAATCAATCAGTTCAACACACATTCAACAAACTAGTCATCAACCTTTTTCACAATTCAAATCAATTATGCTCAGAATGATGCATGCACCTGACTCAACTCTCAGAATGAAATGTGGTACCATCATCATGGAAATAGCCTTTCTTAGGAAAATGATTTAGTCATTTATCAGGGGTCACCCTGTCGTGAACTGGCCATCCCCCCCATGGTGATCAGCCAGAGTCCTAACGGAATTCCAAACCGAGTGGCCCCTTAGTACCCGCGTATATCCTATTAAACCACAGGTACACACTACCTTCATTCTATTTCCATCCATGCAAATATGAAGTATGAAACATGGGCACCATCAATGCATTGACCGTGGATAGGGACCAACCTTTCCTCGCAAGGATATCCAGTCATGCACCCCTCATGTACATACACAACATACAACCATGGGCTCATCAATGCAATGACTGTGGATAGGGACCAACCCTTCCCCGTAGGGATATCCAGTCATTCACCCCCATGTGTATCCACAACATACAATGACATTATCAACATCAACATTATCTCTCATCAATATCATTATCCAGGGGCGGATCCAAAAAAAATTCAAGGGGGGGCACTGAACCGCTGAAAAGGGAAGTGCAGTGCGCAGAAACGGAAGTGTCGGCATGCAGCCCCGGAGCCCGGAGGTGTTGGCAGAGCCGTGGAGGCGAAGCGGAGCCTCAGAAAACAGCTCGGAGTCGGAGTGGAGCTGTACCGTGTACATGCCGCGAGCCGCGAGGTGAGGAGGCCAGACCTCTGGAGGTCGACGGTGCCGCAATGGCCGACATTGGGCGGAGGGTAGCAGCCTAGCAAAGCAGAGCAGAGGCGCAGTGGAGACTGGGTATATTGGTAGAAAATTTAAGGGGGGCACTGCCCCCCAACCTTCAACGTAGGTCCGCCACTCTGCGCCTCCACCTTTGCTCATACAATGGTCGACGGCGAGATTCAAGGGTGGGCACTTGCCCCCCTTCTCTTCAACGTGGATCCGCCTCTGTCATTATCAACATCAACATCATTTCATCTCAATGTCACCAACAAAATCAACATCGTTTTATTTCAATATCATCATCATAAACATCAATATCATCTCATTTCAACATTATCAACTATATTATCTCATTTCAATATCATCAACCATATCAACATTATCTCATTTCAACATCATCAACCACATCAACATTATTTCATTTTCAACATCATCATCATCAATAGCTTCTCAATCTCAATATCATCAACAACATCACAAGCAATCGCATTTCACATCTATACATAATACATATGCCTAAGATTCACATTCCCCAGGTCTTCAGACAACTCAAATTTCATACATTCACAATTCATCATACCACAAGACTGATATTTTAGGAAAATTCTAAATTAAAGAGGAGAACTACAATATAGAAAACAAACTCGTATGCTCATTTAAAATTTAATAAAGAATTAAATAGGAAAACATATTATAAAATTTTGGGCAGAAAACATATTAAGACTTTTCTGAAAAATCCAATCATTACAACAACAACATCAGTCACAGTTTTATCCATCAATAATAGTTAAAAACATAGTTTTTCTTGAAAACGAACACACAACAAGAACAAACATACATCAATAATAAATACATCACATCCCATTAGTTTAAAACATAGTTTTTCTTGAAAACCAACACACAACAGGGACATGCATACATCTCCATAATTAGGTTTCCTGACCCCCAATTATGGTATCAAAAACTGTAACCAAACAATAAACTCCTCTTACCTATCTATCTCCCTCTGTTAGCTCCTAGTAGCGTATTTTTGAGATCTCTCAAGTTCACGTGCTTTGGCCCAAACACAGAACTCTATATACAAAATTGAAGATAATTCAATATAGATTTCAAATACAAGGTTAATATTAACATTTAGGGTCAAATACCCACTCAAATTTAAAAATGGGCCAAAATGATGTTTTGAAAGTCCACATCAAAAAGACATCATTTTGAAATTTCGATCACACCAATGTGATCGGGCATCAATGAAAGTCAAAAAAATGATATCAATTTTATAAAAAAGAAACTTTTACAACGTCTCATTTTCAAAGGATTTTCAAAGAAAGTGTAAAAGCACCCAATAATGGTACTCAAATCAGATACTAAGAGAGGCTTCATACTAGCTAGGAGAAGGCATAGAAAACATGGTTACCTTAAAGAAATCGTGAAGGGAGGATTGGAGGCTTCATTTTCTATCGAATCCTCGAGTTGAGTTTTGAAGATTTCACTCCAATTAAAGTGTTCCTTTTCGTGCGGTGGTTCAACAACAAGAAACGACAGCTTGTGGCGGTCACTGGTGGCCGTGGGTGGTGGAGGAGGAGGGTGGGGGACTTGGGTGGTTGTTTGGGGAAGAAGGAGGCTCAAATTTCATGATTTTCATGCTGCTATACCTATTTCAAATTGACTTTACTCGCTAGGCAAATTTCGGCCCGCCTAGGCAAGCTTTTGAAATTTCACTGCTTCTATGAAAAATTAATATCTCCGGATAAAGATGTTATATAGCCAATCCCAACGGTTAAAATATGTAAATGTGGGTTTTAAGCCTACCTTTAAAATTTGAAAGTGATCCAACGGTTAACCAATCCAGAATTGTGATTTTACCAAAATAGGTTTTGGATCAAACTCGGAATCACTCAATTTCAACACAGTTCTAACAAACTCCACATAACTTAACATTCATATCAAGCAATTGTACAGGTATAATTTACAAAACAATTCAACTAATCTAAACTAGTCAAATAATAAAATAACACAAAAAATAAATCAAACACTTATTTTCAGTTTATCGAAATTTGAAGGTGTTACAAAACGCGTACATTCAAACAGAAAAGAAAGAGAGATGAGGCTTAGGCCTACATTCTACTCTCAAGGAACCAATCATAGCCCCTTAAGTGGTAGAAACTACTTCTCACACAAACAATCAAACAACATAATGACTATGATTACAACAATCTTACAATCATAACAAACAATTTGTCGAGGATCGGACACCCTTGAACCGAAACCACAACATGTACACATGAAATAACAATATGTATAGATATATCATAATGTAAATTCACACACCATATATATAATTTGCTAGAGTTCACACTCTACCAATCTTACTGTAAGGATATGTGTGTCTAGGGGGGCACTTTAAAATTTATAATATTATGCTTAGGAGGTAATTATGATTGTACCGATCCCGTAACAGATCCGGGTTCACGTCTTTTAAGCTTTATTGAAGGAACCGAATTCGTGTGATTGTATTAATACCATGAACCCGCACAAGGTCGTCGGGGTCACGAATGCCGAGTTGTACAAGGTAGACTTTTCATGGGTAATTTGAACCCGACAACGGCTGTGTATGATGGCTAAGCATATTTTTTACATCTGGCACTATTGGCGCGTGATTCACGCGCCAAGGCCATTTAAATAGAACACTTCTCCACGTTTCGACGCAAACTCTATCATCTTCTTCCTCTCTCCGTTTTCCCTATTAACAAGTGAGAGAAACTTCACAACCCCTCACCCTTAACCAAAACCTTTGCATGCAACTGGAAAGTTGAAAGGAACCACCCCATAGCTAGATTCCAACCTTGGTTTCTTCTAAAAACCATCAGATGGAGAGATTATCTTCTCCAAGAACTCTCACAAAGTTTCGACTTTGAGGGAAAAAAGGCATTTTTAAGGACATTTGAGCTTGGAGACGCTGTCCTCTAGCCTTCCTGGAAGTTGTAGAGGTAAGACACTCACGTCTTACCAATTATTTGAGATGTATAGAGACCCTTTTTAAGCCAGAGCTGGATTGCTTGCATGCAACAGTTGAGGACTATTTTGTCTGTTTGCATGCAACAGTTGATAATCGTTTTGTCTTCTTGCATGCTTTTGCAGAGCGTGATACAGAGGACATAGGTGGTCGTGACCACGAGGCCGGGAGAGCTAGTGTAACACTTAGAGCAGGTAAGCTCTCTGTACTTGGGATTTTTTCCCTTGACCGTGTTCCACCATACTCCGAGGGAATGATGGTTCTTGTATGTCATGCTGCATGTGGTATTGAAATTGTGTGTTACTGTTGTTTTGGTTGAAAGCATGTATATGATGTACACCGTGATGATATGTTGTGTGGTTGATGAGTTTCTCTGGCCAGTAGAACGGACACAATATAGACTTTCCTTGGATCCATAGTCATGTGGAACAATTCTAAGTGGTCAATATATATATATAAACCCTGAGAGAATGTGCCCTTAAATGGATGATATTCTTTTGGAAGTGCCATATACGTCGGAGCAGACCCTGAGTGAATGTGTCCTTAAGTGGATGATCTTCCTCAGGCCGGGTCTGCGGAAAGTCCTGAGAGAATGTGTCCTTAAGTGAATGATATTCTATTGCTATATTTGTGTTGTTATATGCATGTGATGTGTTTTCATGACAGTCGGGATGACTAGATTATGTGATGCCTATTTTGATGCTATGTATCGTGAAAGTGAACCAGGGGGAGGAGAAGCCGCCAAGAACCTAGAGTTTATTGAGATTGTATCTCACCCCGGCTGAGGATTATATGTCTTTGGAGGTGATGATCAGGGAGAGGATGGTGGATCCCGAGGCAAGAGGCCCGGGTAGAGTTGCAACTCGAAGGATTCTGGGACGAGGGATTGAGCCGGGATGGATTCTGAGTGAACCTTAGACTTAGTTTTTTTTTTGAGAGCATACTGGCTCATTATTTTGTATGTCCACACTTGCTTTGTACCCCGGCATATGAGGGACGGACGAATATTTGATGCATATACGTTGTATGTTTCATGAGTATTTTACCATACATAATGCACAAGTGATGTTTTATGGACGTATGATGACGTCACAATTATTAGTTACTTCCTAATTAATTATCTTTGATTAATTGCTGCGCTTAACGATCATAATTCAATGTTAACAAACTGGATGCATACGGGGTGTTACACTTACCATTCCACAAGTATAAAATAATATACATGTGTCTCAAAATTTCTATCAGTAGAAGATCACTACAATTCCAAAGCATGCATTAGTCATCCAATTTTGTAGTTTTTCTCAACAATAATAATCAACATTTCCCGAATGAATAATCCTAAGGTAACTTTGTTCTGAGGCACATATTCCAATGTTAAGCTGTCTACTATCTAAAATTACTCTGCCACTCAGTTGTATAAAGTTCTGCTCCTAAACTTATTTTTAGGATTCTCAGTATTTTGGGAATTGGTTTTTCAAGAATCTTATATGCTATCCTACATTTTCATACCTAACAAACTCATTTTTGAGGTAAAAACTTTAAGAAAAATAGTCTATACAGCTATAACAATCAGTTCAATTTTGTAACAAATTTTTACTCTAAAAATGTCCCTAACTTGTTTTATTCATAACTTTTGCTAGAAAACTTTGATTTAAGAGAAAAGTAAGGCTAACCCTAAGTCTTAACATAAAAGAGCTCAATTTTAACCTTAAAAATTCAAGGAAACACCATATTACAAAGTTTCGGTCATGGCAGAAAATATAGAATTTTAACCATCAATACAACATGCAATGAAGCCTAGATTCCAAAGATAACAAGATTAGGGTTCAAGAAGTGGAAAGATCACCCTTACCGTGAATGAAGCTTGAACACAATTTTCAAAGGAACAAGGGCTCAGGTCTTGACGTCACAAGCTTCAAAGAATGAAAAAGAAATTTTGGAACCAACAATAAGAGCTTTGCATGAAAATGATGGAGATATAATAAGAAAAGAAAGGTTTAAGAGCTTCTTAAAAAAGCTTTGAGAGAAGAAGTCTCAAGAACACTAGTATGGAGCTTGGAAGAAGAAAATTATGGCCTCTCCTCCCTTAAAGGTCTCGTGAAATATGAAGAAGCATGAGGTTCCAAGTTTTTGATTTGTTTGTGGCCTAAGGCTAGTGATAAGCTCAGTTGACAAGCATGAATGACCCTTCAATGGCCATGGTTAACGTGCAAAAGGGTTCCATTAGTGAGTTTTTTTTTCTTCTTTTGAATTTTTAATCAAAATGGATAAAGTAGACATAAGAAAAAATGGTAAAAATTGTTTTTGCCAAAATTGGTAGATCTTGTCTTAAGCGTCTAAATTAATGTGTCAACTTCCTAAACTATTGTGCTAATCTCCCTTCGTACATGTACTCAAAGTAAACCTCATACAGAGTTCACTCACACAAAGAAAAATTACACTATGACTCAGTGTGTCGTGCAATTCTTGCACAGATGAAAATCTAGCTCAGACAGTTTCTATTTCTTTATCAATATTCACTAAACCAATCACATATATACTGATAAGTGTCATATTTTAGTTATTTTTGGAATTAAAATGCTAGCACTTATCTTTTGATTTTAGTAGTTGTAACACCATGAAATTTTGATAACTGAAAATAGATGTTTGATATATTTCTTGTGTTATTTGATTATTTTATTAGTTTAGATTAGTTGAATTATTGTATCCTTGTGCAATTGCTTAGTGTGGATGTTAACTTAGGTGGAGTTTGTTTGAGTTGTGTTGAAATTGTGTGATTTTGAGTTTGATCCGAACCCGATTTTAGTAAAATCACCATTCTGGATTGGTAAACTGTTGGATCTTATTCAAATTTTACAGATAGGTTCCTAACCCATATATCTAACGTTTGACCGTTGGGATTGGCGAAATAATATTTTCAGCGTGAGATAATAATTTTTCACTGAACCAGAAATTTTAATATTGGGCTAGCTTGCCAGGCGAATTTTGGCAGGCTTTTTGGCTCGCCTAGGTGAGTCAAGTCGGTTTTAAAAATGTCCAGCAGCGTGAAATCTCCACTTTCATGCTTCCATCTTCTCCAAAACAGCCACCAAGCCCTCACCCTTCTCCTGCATCACCCACAACCACCATCAACCACCACGGTCCGCCGTTGCTTGCCACGGGATCACGACACAGAGAAGAACCTCTTAATCAGAGCAGAGTCTTTAAAACTCCTCTCAAAGTTTTGGTAGAGAATGAAGCCTCCAAATCGTTCTTTCTTGGTTTCCTTGAGGTAATCTTGGTTTCCTTTGTCTTCTTCTAGCTAGTTTAAGCTGCTCTTAGTGTCTCTTGGGTTTTGGGTACTGTTGTTGGGAGTTTTACATATTCTTTGAAAACCCTTTGAAAATGAGATGTTGTAAAATTTTCCTTTTTATGAAATTGATGTCATTTTCGTGATCCTTGTTGAACCCTGGTCACATTGGTGTGATCGGAATTTTAATATGATGTCTTTTGATGTGAACTCCCAAAACACCATTTAGCCTCTTTTCGATTTGAGTGGGTATTTGACTCCAAATGTTAATTTTGACCTTGCCTTTGAAATCTATGCTAAATTATCTTTGATTTGGTATATAGAGCTTTGTGTTCAGACAAGCACGCGTTTTCGAAGGATCACGAAACAACACCACTAGGTTGTAATAGGGAGAACTCCTAGTTAGGTAAGGGAGTTTATTATTAGTTATAGTTTTGGTACCATAGTTAGGGGGCCACAGAGTCCAACTATGAGGATATCTACCTGTCCCTGTGGTGTGCTAATTTTCCAGAAAAGTTATGTTTTAAACTAATGGCATGCGATATATCTATCATTGATGTATGCTTGTTCCTATTGTGTGCTAATTTTCAAGAAAACTGTGTTTTTAACTAATGGGATGCGATGAATTTGTTATTCATGGATAAAACTGTGAATAATGTTGTTGTTGTAATTGATTAGATTTTTGGGAAAAGTCTTAATTACATAGGAGACTCTGCCCAAAATTTTATAATATGTCTTCCTATTTAATTCTTTATTAAATTTTTAAATGGGCATAAAAGTGTGTTTTCTATATTGTAGTCCTTCTCTTTAATTTAGAATTTTCCTAAAATACCAATTTCGTGGTAATATGGATTATGAATGAATGAGGTGATATTGATGTCATTGATAATGTTGAAATGAGATGTTATTAATGAGTTGGTCATGATTGAACGAGATAATGATGATTTTGATACGTATGATGATGATATTAAGATGATGTGATGTTGATGTTGATAATGACATTGATGAAAGATAATGTTGATATGGACAATGTCATTGTGTGGTGTGGATACACATGGTTACCCATGGGAGTGCATGATGGGTTACCCTTGCGAGGAGGGATTTGTTCCTAGCCAGGTCTTGCATTGATGATGCCATGGTTGTGTGATGTGTATGTCCACGTGGGATGCAGTGACTGGTTGGTTACCATTGTAAGGAAGGATTTGTTCCTAGCCACGGTCAGTGCATTGGTGAGCCCATATTGGTGTGTTATGTATGTACATGGGGGGTGCATGACGGGTTACCCTTGCGAGGAAGGATTTGTTCCTAGTCAGGTCATGCATTGATGATGCCCATGTTTCATACTTCATATTGCATTGATGAAATAGAATGAAGGCATGTGTGTACCTGTGGGTTTCTATGGGATGAAAACGTAGGTACTAAGGGGCCATCGGGTTTGGAATTCCTTAGCGCCGCTGGTTGATCACCGGGGGGAGGGGATGGCCAGTGCACGAGATGATGACCCTGATAGGCGATGAATCATTTTCCTATGAGAGGCTATTTCCCTGGATATGGTACCACATTGCATGATGAGAGTGAAATCAGGAGCATGCATCATTCTTAACATGATTGTTTGAATTATGAAATGAATTGGATGATTAGTGTGTCGAGTGTGTATTGGATTGATGGATCTTGGGTAATGATTGTGATTATTATTGTTGTTTCCTTTCCAATTGTTGTTACCTGATGCTTGTTAGTTTTATATAATAAACTCACCCTTGCATTTGTTGTACCATGTGGTTGGTACCTGTGATGATCGCGAACCTTCGTTCGTGTGAGCAGATGAGCAACATTAGGTGACTCTGGAGGGAGATTCTTTTTGGTTGGAGCCGCCGAGCCGTCGTGATGACAATGAATTACTTTTTGGAAAAGAGTTATGTTTTGATAATCAACTCTTTCTTAGTTAGTCTCTTGATTTCTTTTTGATGGATATGTACATTTCAAGCGTAAATACTTGTAAATACAATTAACTTATATCCTGACATGTGATGGTTTAAGATATACATGTTTGTGTATTTATTTATATATTTATATATAGTATGACAAGTGTAATATCGCGAATAATTTACCACCATTTTGGTAATCAAATTAATGGAGTTTTCATTAAAATTCAAAAATTGCACAATTAGAGTTAGTAATACCGTAGCGACGAGGTGGGTCGTTACAGTAGTTTTCTTATAAACTTCCCTTAATTCTAGTTGTTTTATATATTGTTCATTTATAAATGTTTTTGTTCAAATATAGAAGATTCATCCATGCATTTCTTATGTTTTGATGGTTATTTTTTTGGATCTAAAAACCAAGCCAAGATGAAGAGCACAAGGGTAATTTTTGAAGAATTTCAGAGTGCCACTCACCAAGGCTAGCAATCAACTCGTCTGGGCTAGTGAGATTACTTTAGCTTGAAGGAACCAACTCACTTAGGTGAGTATCATTTGCTTGGGCGAGTTGGTCTGGCACCTCTCAGATCATTTCATTTAAAAGCCATGTACAATAGATGAAGAAACAAAAAGGATAGTACAGAAACCAGAAAGAGAACAGCGCGAACAAGGAGAGAAAAGTGGAGTTGGAGCTGTAGAGAAGTCACCGTGGAATGCATCCTTCATCATTTTTTTGTTGATCTTGTGCTCTACACAATGATCAGCTAGTTTCTCCAAAGGATTGGATGTAATATTCATACCCATATGTATCTCTTTTGATATTATATATATATATGTGTGTATATATATATATATATATGAATCAATTCTACTTATTACTAGCGATTTCATTATGTTTGTAATGATTGATTTTATTTGATCACTAGTTTCATGAAATTGGATTTTAAGTTTCATTAAAAAGTACTCGTAGAATTTGAACTGAATTAATTTACTCTTTACGTTACGTTGCTAGGAATAGAGCATAATGTTTTGATTGCAAATAACACGAGATTATGATTGTAATGCTAGGATATTTATTTTATATGCGAGGAATTGATATTTGGTAAATATTCTTAGGATTCTCGAATGCGAGGGATCGATTCGGGGTGATTTAATGTGTGCATCAGTGATGTTAGAAAATGATTTATGTGTTAACATTATTTGGATACTGAGGGTATGAATGATGAAATCCAATCATACATTTTTCTTGAATTAATTAAATTCATTTTACTTATTTTCGTAAATTTACATATTTTCGACCTACTAATTTTGTTATTCCCATTAAACCCATGAGATTTTGATTAAATTTGTTGTACATAACTATTGAATTGTTTGGTTTTGTCTGGAGAAACTGAGTAACTCAAGTCCTAGTAGAGACAATCTCTTTTATAAAATTTGTAACCTGCGACGATATTAGTACGTTTGTCAATAGTCTAGACATACACACATATGCTAAGCATGAAAATGATGGTCAAAATCATATAATCACTACAATTAAATACATACATGCACACATGACACAACATAAAGTTTTATTAGTCTATGTTGTAATTTTTTGTTAGGGTGTTACAAAGATTACCCAACCCAAATTGTTTGAATTGGTTTGGGTCAATTCAAGTTTGTAGGTGACCCATACTCGTGAACACTCCTAGTGAATTTGGTGACTTTCTCTCATTTTAAATCATTAGATTAATCTAATGCTCCAAGTTTTCTCACTTGTTTTAAAAAAATATTTTTAATTTAATTATTCATTTATTTATTATATTTTAAAATCATAAAAATAGTTTTCAATCAACAAATAAGAGGATATATTACTATATAAAGACATCCTTTTCCGATTCTGCTCAGCTCACCCTCTAGTTTTTGTAGTTTGAAAGAACCCGCTACACTTCCGATCACCCTCTCCAAGTTTGATTCCTCTCCCTTTCTTCTTTGGGTTGTTACCTGTTATTCTATGTGTCGTTCTTTGTTCAATGTGAGTTTGATTTTAACTACTATTTTCTCTTTACTATAACCTGGAGACAATTAATTTCTTAGTTGAAAAAGCGATTGTCAACCCTTGGAAACTGTTTGAATTTGGGTTATTTCACCACAAGTGCATCGATACATAAACAACGTCGTAGCAACTGATAGATCCAAAAGTTGAATCCTGACACGACAACAACTTCCCTTTTTGTATTATGAACCCCTTTCGTTAGAAGCAAAACTTCAATAATATATCGTTGTTGCTTCTTCTTTTAGCACACCATTATGTACCACTGGCTGAATTTTTTTTAGACCAAATTAGTTTTTAGAAGCATGTTTGTGAAACATTTCTTTAGTTATTATGTTTAGTGTTGTCGGGATATTATAATTAATCTCTCAAGCATTGACGTGCCCCGACTCAAAGAAATTAGTACAATTACTCATAGAACACCTAAATTTCCTTATGAGGTCATATATGTAATTGTATAGAAAAAAATTATGTTGTTAGAGTCTCAATATATTCACTAATTGAATCTATCATGTGGAGTTATTAATTATTTACATGCTCTGAATTAATTATCAAATGATTACATTAAAGTTTGATGTATTCTAGATGTGAGAATGTGCTTATCTGGTGAATTTGAGAATAAATTTTTGTGAATTATATGAATGATGAATTGCCTTGTAGAGTTTGTAACTTGATGATTTCCATTATTGATGTTTTGACTTGAAAACGTTTTAAGTAATTCGAAGCATATTCTTTATTCCATATAAGTCCTACATATGAATGGTCTTGATTTGAGCCTAAGTTTTCAATTATCATGGTAATGTCTTGTTATTATACTGAGTTCTCAAATTTTATACATTTGAGAGTTAAAACAGGGCAAAAGAACCCAAATAATACAATTTAAATAAAAAATTACCAATTTGGGGCTGTTTTGAAACATATTACAAATCTGGTGCAGTTGAACACGTCCAGCCTGGGCTGGAGTGGTCACGCCCAGATTAGGCGTGACTGCCTATAAATGCCTCCCGGAAGTTACTTTTTACCATTTGTAACATTTTACCTTCTCTCTAAAGCTTTCTCTAGTCCATCTCTCTAGGATTTGTGAGAGATTTTCCTCTGCGGCGAAGCTCTGTCAGTTTGCGGTGATATACGTGTGTTTAAGCTCTGCGAACAAGTGAGTAAATTTATTATTTAAAATGTTATATTATTAAATAATAGAATTGTTAGGGCTATACGAAATTGTTAGCAAATGTTAGGTATTATTATATTTGTAGAAAACTGTTAGGTATAATTAGTGTTGTTGATGATTTAGACATAGGGTATTGATGTGCATGATTTAGGGTTGAGGGGGTAGGATTTAGGGAATAGGGTTTAGGGGTAATGGTTTCGGGTTTACAAAACCTAGGGTTTAAGGTTTAGGGTTAGGGTAGGGTTGACACAACCTAGGTTTAGGGTTTAGGGTTTATGGGTAATGGTGTAGGGTTTACAAATGTTAGGGGTTAGGGCTGACTGAATGTATGGTTTAGGGTTTAGAAAATTCAG
>QARZ01040780.1:0-21250 GCA_013407115.1 Glycine latifolia | reverse complement strand
CTAAACCCTTTAATGCTAAACCATAACCCTAAACCCTAAGTCATACCCCTTAAACCAAAACCCTAAATTTTGTAAAATAAATTACATTTCAAACCTACACCCTAAACCCTAAACCCACCCTAAACCCTAAACCCTAAACTCTTCGTGCTAAACCCTAAACCTCTAAACCCTTTAATGCTAAACCATAACCCTAAACCCTAAGTCATACCCCTTAAACCAAAACCCTAAATTTTGTAAAATAAATTACATTTCAAACCTACACCCTAACCATCAACCCTAAACCCTAACTTTCAATCATCATCCCTAAGACCTAAACCCTAAACCCTAACCGAAACTAAACCTAACTGTTTTGATACAAACCTAGTTATACCTAACAATCGCTAACAGTTTTATATTACAATAATATAATATATTAAATAATATGCTTCAAATAAACTAACTTACTTGTTAGCAGAGCTTCAACACTTTTTGAAAACCACTCCCAAACGCGCAGAGCTTCGCTGCAGGGATAAAACCTTAAACTCTAACACGGATACACTTCAGGAGCTTTTACAAAGAAATTGAATCAGCACAAGTGATGGAAACTGACGCTGGGATGGGTATTTAAGGCAGCTGAACACGTCCAGTCCAGGCTGGACGTGTTCAACTGCACCAGATTTGTAATATGTTTCAAAACAGCCCCAAATTGGTAATTTTTTATTTAAATTGTATTATTTGGGTTCTTTTGCCGTTAAAACAGACCTTTTAAATACTTTGGGTTTTACCACATTTCAATATCCCTACAAATTATAAGAATGCTTCAAAGTCAGCGTGTTCAAACTAGCTATTAGTTGATGAGTTGAGTGTGCATAATGTGTATTCTGTGAACCTGTAATTCAAGGAAATCATATTAATAGAATCCTGGACACATTTCTCTATTTTGGACATGTTTCTAAGAGTGTCCACTTAGCTTAAATTAAATTTTAGACATTAGAATCATTTCGATGCGATGAAACACTAAGATTAATACCATATCCATAAGTGGTTGCTAACTTAACTTCAGTTATTTGATTTTGTTCTATTTCACGAGTGCCATTGCATTTAGTATCCATGTTTGCAGGTTGATACTTTTTAAGGTAGTGTATATTTAATTGTCTAATTTGCAACCAACTGACATTTCAAGTTTATGCTATTGATAGTGATTTTTATTTTTTATTTTTTACTATGGCAAGTTTTGTTTTTGATTTAAACTCAACAACAATTATGGTTCATTGATTATGTATTGTTCTAACTATGTATGGACTTGCCTTATTTTTTTAGTTAGAATTACACATGTTAATTGAATTATGAAAGTTGGTGCATTCATTTCAATTTTTCCTAATGGGTTTTTAATCTCCATTGACTCCTTTTTTTTTATATATTTCTTAATGTTGACTATTGTAATTGTAGCACCAAATGGCAACAAACGAAATCAAAGGCCATGACTCTTCAAAGGCTAAGAAGGTAAATTTTGCAATTTAGTTTGTTTATGTTACATTTCTAAATGTGGTTGTGTGGTAAGTGATTGTTATATATGTTCATGGTCACTTTTTCATGTTTATTTAAGGCATGAATGCAGGACAAAGTTGTTGGGTCAAGTGAATAACAATTTGACAAATGTCTAGAAGGGTCGAATTGAGGCAACATCATTCAGATGGTTAATTTCCTTTGAAAAAAAAGTGAAAATATGTAGGACATTGCTTAGTGAAATAACTACTAGGTGGGTTGAACAGAGGTGTGGCTTTGAAATAAGTTTTGAGATAATAGCTTTTACCCCGTTAGATGTGTGTTTAGCATTGGGGCTTCATATAGTAGGTGAAAAGGTGAACTTGGAAGAAGATGATGATGTCATACCAGAGAATTTAAGGGGAAACAAGTATCCATATGATATATGAGAAACTTGTCCAAAGTCAGAATGACAATAATGTTGACGATTTTTATAGGCTTTACATACTTTTCGGATCAAAAGAATTCTACTTCTCAAATACAATTCACACTGTGCATGTCAGACTATTTAATTTATTAGATTGTTTACCGTCACTTGGGAAATATAATTGGGGTGGTGTTGTATATGGTTATTGTGTTGATAGCTTGTGTCAAGCATCTATTTGTTTGCGTGAGGGTAAAAATTCTTCACAATTGCATATTGTAGGTTGTGTTTTTTGTTGCAGGTAAATCCCAAATTATGACTTATGTTTTTGTCATTGTGGGATGCATTATTTTTAAAGTTTTATAGTATTTTATTTGTTTGATAATATAGATTGGGGCTTTGGAGCATGTCCTGGTATATCGTAGAAAAACCTTCGATGTGATAAGTCAATTTCCATGATTTATACAGTGATTAAATGTTTTGACCGATGAAAGTAAAATAACTACATTTAATTAAAATATGGTTAGTCTAGAATGTTGTAAATAATACTTATTTGAAGTTAAGTTGATAAGATGTAGTTTGAAATTAATTTATTAACGTTCTCATATTGTAACAGCATCGACAGGTTATTTACGAGTTGTGTGTGATAAATGAAGACCTTGCACATGACTTGGTGAGTGAAGCATTAGCACGCACAACATTTGTGTTTGAGGATCGGAAAAATTTTGGTTTTAATTAGTTGTAATTAAATGGCGAGAATGAAGTCTTACTTGCAAAAAACAAAAAACAAGAGTCAAGGATTGCACATTTAGAGAAACAATTAACCAAAATTGAAGACTTGATACATTAATCAACAATGTCAACATTGACAGTGACTCCTACTCCAATTGAAGAACCCAATCTTCCCTTTGTTGATGATCTTGAAATGATATCAATAGCACATTGTCATTTCTAAAAAATGTACACTTGTTTTAAAGATCATCCAAGAAAGTGGGTTGGAAGTGTTATCGTGCGAACACCATGGAATAAAAATTGTAGGAAAAAAAAAAGAACTAATTTGTCTTAATATAGAATATTAATGTAATGACTTTTTTGTTGGTTGACATGTTTACTACTTTTTAGAAGGTAGTCATTGTTTTTATTTGTGTTCAATGATTGTTTAACAATTTGATTATTTATATCCTTGATAAAATTTTGGACAAACTTGTTTATTATTCTGATATTGGAGAAATTTTGTGTTTGACTAAATAATTTTGTATGTTAACCTTGTATGTGTGTGTCACTAAGCAGATAGTGTTAAAGGTATGGTTTTGTTAGCCTACATATTAAGTATTGCATTACATGTGTTGATTCAAAGGTAACCATATAACAATACCTAGCTAACCATTTATTTTGTATATGATGTTAAAAGTTACAGCCAACTTAATTACAAATGAATAACTAGTGTTATGAACCTTGAAAAAAACCCATTTATTCTTCATTTTAATAGCAACGAAATCAATTTTTAATGAAATACAATAATAGTTATCTTTTACTAAAAATAAAACTGAGTTAACCTTATAGATGTTTGGCACTAACTAGTTATTGTTACAAACCTTGAATGAAAAATTAAACAATTTGCCAGGTGTTTCTAACAACAAGTCAGGTGCTTCTAATAACAATGAAGCCAATATTTCATGTGAGACAATAATAGGTTGTGATTACGTGTTTCATCTAAGCAAATTTGTTATATTGTTCATTAGCAATATGCAAACTACAAAATTTGAGCAACAAGTAGATGTGTGGTACTTGACTAGTGGTCTTCCTTTTTCGGACCAAACTATATGACCGCTTAAAGGAAAATTAGTTTATTGCATCGAATTATATTGCTACCATGAAATTAGTCTTGCTCATTTGATAAGTCCTTATATGTGGAATATTAAGGGATTTCTACTAGATTTAGCAATTTGCCCTACGTAAGAATTCTTTGTGTTTGAGCATATTGATAACTAATGTCACATCGCTTCAAAACAAATAAAATTACACTAATTTTGTAGCACAGGATCAATCTAGGTTGACTCAGAAATACGATCAATTTGGTTCTAACTTCAATTCATTGATAAACAACAGAAGGAATTTAATCGAACAATTTGTAGGCAATGAACAAAAATTGCGAAAACACAAACTAAAATTGAAGAAAAATGTAGAAATTGACAGAATTGATAAAAGATATTGTAAAATAGATTAAAGAATATCAATCCAATTCACCAAACCAGGTAATGCGAATTATCATAGTTCTTAGATAATGATCTTATTAAGAAAGTTCATTCAATGTCATTAGAAGCAGTTCAATCGAATTAACTCCTAAATTAATTGAAACCACAAACCTAATTGAAATATCATCCAAATAATCTGTGAATAAAATTTGTGATTAGGAAATGAATTCATAACCTAATCCGTTTCCAATCCTAAACACATTCATAATCATGAAAATCAAAGAGAGGATTAAAGAAGAAAATGAACATTCACACAGAAATTAAAATACCAAACAGAACTCAAATTCTCCTTGCTTGGACTGGATCCTTGGATTGATAGATTTTTTAGCCTTCCATGATCATCATCAATGGAAGAGCCACGAGATTTGTGTAAGAAAATAGAAAAACAAAAATGAAATGAAGAAGAAAACTGAAGAACAATGAATAACAGATGAGATAAAAAAAAAGATAAATTTTAATTCTGAAAACTTGTAAAAAGAACTAAAAATTATGATTACCAAATGAAGTAACTCTCTCTAACTAACTATATACACTAATATATAGTGACTGAGTCCATAGGAAAGGATGGGTCCTGGTTAGGCCCATATAATCTAACTAATTATGCTAATTACACCAATCAAAGCCCAACTCACAGCCCAAAGTTCAAGTGTAGAGGTTCTGACTTCCATATCTAAAATGACCCTCAAAATGATAGAAACATCAGCTTATCTCTGGCAAAATTATAGCTCTTTTCCTTATCTTTCCAAGGATTAGTCATATGCTCCATTTCAAGTTTTGTAGAATCCTATAGGTCTTGCACAAGGAAGATAGGTCAAGTAACAAAAAATCTGAAAATAAGCAACAATTATCAATTAAGCCCAATTGTTTGGCTAAGACAAAAACTAAGTTAGAGTGAGAAAATAAAAGTTTAAGAGAAGTCAAATAAGCTAAGAAGAATAGAAAAATATTAAACTAAAAACGCTCAATCACATATAACACTTGGTACCTATTAATCCTGATTTGCATTTGGTTGTTCTCGTGTTGATGTTGACAATCTTCTCCAAAAACTCATTAGTATTGTAAACAATTTCAAGAGATCGTTGCTTTGGTCTTGTCGAGGTCAGATGTCTTAATTTTTGTTTGAGCCTTGTTGATTCGTTCATTTGATATTCCCATTTTTTATGGCACTCACTCATGTTTCCAAGTGAGAATTAATCTTGGGGACACAAATTGTAGTGAAAGGTATTCCGCTCCAATGCCTATACTCTGCCTATACCATCCATCATTTTATGAGAAGTTTATTTTGTTCCAATAACCCTTGACCTGTGGGAAAACAATCTATAATCATTCATCCATGTCAATAATATTTTTTTTTGTTGAAATTTCTTGAAGAAGAATAGTTGCTACAGCTAATATGTATTAGGTAGATACAATATAACTGCATAAAATAGCCTTATCTATTGTGCTACAATACATGGGAACATTTTGACAAAATAAGCTTCCTAGATAACCTTGTATTTGTGTGAAACTAATCAATTAGTGTTAAAGAGATGTATATGTTTGAACACATAATAACTATTGCATCACATTTCTTCAATACCATACTCAACCACAACTTTTGACTTTTTATTAGGCCTAGGAAACAATAATAGTGTTGCTCTATCATTAAACAAATAACGTAAAAAAAAATTGTACCCAAAAAATCAAGAACAAGTAACTAGATAACAATGCATAGCTAAACATGTATCTAATATCTGATGTTCAACTAAGAAACTTATAGGCACCTTAATTTTTTTAATGTCAAGTGTTATGAACCATAAAAATATGTGAAATTAATCTATTAAAACTCCATTTGAATAGCAAAAAATCAATTATTTTTATAACAATACAACCATAATTGTCTTTATCTAAACCGATCATTGAAGTAACCTTGTATTTGTCTGCAGGTAACAAGTTTTTTTTTGGTCAGGCCACATTGGTAACTATTGCATCACATGTCTTTTGTAATATATTTGAGACACTACTTTTCAACCCTACAGGCCTAGCAAATGCACTATGTAACACCCCGAATTTTCAAGTTGCTAAGTTTGATGTTTGATGTGTGTTATGTTGTTTAATTATTTGATTTAATTTGTAATTGTTGTTTTGTGTTTTTGTCTTGGTATGCGTGTTTGGTGATTGATATGTTAAGTCAACACTGTTGGTCTGTTGTTGCTGTCGGTGCACGCATAGTGGACATGTTCTGTCAGCGAGGTACATAGGCAGTGGAGTGGTGCAGAAGCTTATTTTTCTTCCTTTCTTCTCTTCCTTTTTGCGCTTTTCTCTCTTTTTCTCTCTAAGCTTACCATACCCAGAAACCTTTCTTCTTTAACCCTTCTGTGTTACCTTCAGCCTCGAGGACCACCATATCTGCCACGAATCCCCTTATGTAGGAGGAACTTTGTGATCAGAGCAGAGGCCGACGAACATCCTTCTTAAGGTTCAAAAGAGAACGGACACGCTCACGAAGACGGTGTTTCAGCGTCGCCTAATTGTAGGACGAACTCTTGGTTAGGTAAGGGGAGTTTATCATGTTTAATAATAATTTTAGATACCATAGTTGGGGGACCAGGGAGTCTGACTATGAAGATGACTGCATGTCCCTGGTGTGTATTGTTTTCCCAGAAAAACTATGTCTTTTAATGAATAGGATGTAGTATGTTGACGTTTGATGGTGTTCTTGTGTGTTGATGTTTGATGGTGTTCTGGTATGAAGAGTTTGATGGTGTTTTGTGGGGAGTAGATGTCGTAAGAACTCCCTAGACATGCGTGTGAAGTTGGCACTTTGATGTTAAAAACTCCCAAGACACTTTTTAGTAGTGTTTGTGAAGGTGCCGGATACCGGGTTGGGTATGCCAAGCTGAACTCTTTACGTAGCATGTATACGTACATGTGGGACATGACTTTTAGTAGTCCTTGTTGGCAGATGTCTATATCCCAGGTTCCTTACCGGGGATTGTTCCTTTAGGGCTGTTGAGCTCACTTCCTTTTCTATAGATATCTCGGATTCCTTACCCGGACGAGCTCGTGCCTTCTCAGGAAAAGAGCCATCGAGTTCCCTAACTCAGATGAGCTCGTGTCTTTTTGGGAAAAGAGCCATCGAGATAAGAGAGCCATCGGGTTACCTACTCGGTAGAGCTCGTACCTTTTCTTTGTGAACTACCGGGTTTCCTACTCGGTAGAGCTCGTACATGTTCTTTGTGAGCTACCTGGTTTCCTTACTCGATAGAGTTTGTACCTTTTCTTTGTGAGCTACCGGGTTTCCTTAATCGGTAGGGCTCGTGTCTCTCCTTTGAGAAGCTACCAGGTTTCCCTTACCCGACATTCGTAACCCGGACAACCTTGTGCAAGTTTGTGATATTAATATAATTAAAAGCCTTGCCTGTTGTGTCAAACAAGCGCTGTCTGTTATAATTGATTACAACGCTTATGCAATCGATTGCATAGTGTTTGAGTCCATCCTTGGTATTTTATAAAACCCAAGGACCCCTTTGACCGCCCTTGTCTGCTCTTGTTCGACCTTGTTCGGATTCTTACCTCATAGTGATTATGTCTAAGTGCCAACCTAGACACCTAATATTTCACACTGGTTCTCTAGTCTATGATGTGTAGTACTGACGTGTGTGTAATGAACCTAGATGGTAATGTTGAAACCTTGATAGGTTGGCTCGTGAGATGATGATATGTGCATTGATACCATGAGGGGTGCATGGCAGTATCCTAGCTAGGACAGAGTTGTTCCCGGGTCGGGCCATACATTGATGGGGCCCATGGTTATCTGAATGTGGGTGGATATACACAGATACCACGGGGGTGTATGGCATTATCCTAGCCAGACGGATTTGTTCCCGAGCCGGGCCATATATTGATGGTGCCGTGGTGATATGCTATGTATAGACACATGAGATGTCGGGACCGGGTGGTTAACCTTGCAAGGACCGTGGTCAGTGCATTGATGAGCCCATGTTGGGGCGGTATGTATGTACATGGGGGGTGTATGGCATGATCCTAGCCAGGACCGATTTGTCCTGGGCCGGGCCATACATTGATGGTGCCCATGTGACATACTACATTTGCACGACGGAAATAAGATGATTGGCTGGGGTACTGGAGTACTGGTGGGCCACATTTGTTGGGTACTTCTTCTGACACCGGATGCTGATCACTACCGGAGGGGAGCAACTTGTGCATGACAGAGTGACCTTAACAATCTACTGCATCATCTGTATACCGAGATGGACTATTTCCATGATGGTACCACATTGCATGCTGAGAGTTGAGTCAAGAGCATGCATTATGCTAGGCATTACAAGTTGACTTATGGAATGTTTTGGATTGATTGTCCATGTTTGTTGTGTGATGAAATGCCTAGATGATATGTGATATTGTGATGTTTGGATTTTCTTCCTTAACTGATATTATCTGTTGATTGTTTTTGTACATGATGAACTCATATTTGCTAATATCTTCAATGTTATGATTAGTTAGTTACTTTCAAAATAAACTAACTACTAACCAAATTAAAACCTAACTAATTCACTTAATACCTAACTAAATAACTTAATATAAATAGCTCAGGATATCACAAAAATTTGCACATACACTACTAGCATCCAAGGTCACTCTCACGATCCATTTTCTTTCCACCTTACACCTTGCTTTCATTTCTTCCTTTCTTATTTACTTGTAACCGTAGCCCACTCCTACAGTATCCTATACATTCATTGTCTTTTTTTATTTCATATAAATCATCCTAAGACTTCCTCCCTTGAAGACTTTAAAGAAGTGTAGCCACTTACTTGGATATTTGCAACCAAATTTACTTTAGGTAGGCTAGGTTTCAATCTTTCATTAAGAGTTTATTTGGACTAATCTTTATGCGAAATGGTGCAGATTTATGGTTGACCCTAGTAGGCTGAATTTTCATATCATAAAAGGGTATTTTATGGTATGGTGATGTTGATTTAAGAATAGGATAGGTTGATGATTGAAATGCTAAAATATTAGTAATGTTTGGACTTGATTTTGATGGAATTTGGACTGTTTATTTATATGTAAATGTTGGAAATATTTTAAATTAATTTTAAGAAGTAAAGGCTGAATGGAATAAGGATAATAGGTTTAATTACTCAAGTGGTTCAGTTTTAATAATTAAAGTATTAGGGTGATAAGTTGAGAAGAACATAAGGTCTAGGATAAGTTCTAATCTTTTATTGTGATAGTGTAAAAGAATTAGAAATTATTTGGAAGGTATAGTAGGGTTTATTAGCTAGATTACTAACATGTTGTCTTTAACTTAAGGAGATTATTTTTTCCATGCACAAGTTGGCATAATTTTGATTGAATAAAGTGTGAAAGCTGAGCCATACAATTGATATATTATGATTTTTGTGGTTGAATTTTTCCATAAGGTTGTGTGAGTTTGCTCATGGATTGTATTATGGATTTAATGTGATGATATATATTGATTCATGTTTCCGAGTCCAGTACAAGATTTGCGAAACAGAATCCGATACTACATCCAGTACGAGATGTAGAGACCAGGTGCAAAAACATGGAATTGATAATGTATTTTTTGCATAAGACAGCCGCAACGTACTACATCCAATACGAGGTGTAGCTACATACAGTATGATATGTAGAGACCATGTGCACTATGGAATTTCATCATGCCTATTTTTTGAATGGTTATTTATTGATGTTATTGGAATTATTTGATGAATTACTAACATACTAACTTATTTGATGGTTTTGTTTTACCTACTGAGAAATTTTATTTCTCACTATATTTGTTTCATTTTTTTATATAGATGGCCTAAGTGATAATCTTCCTTGATGCATTGGAGTGGTGGTGGGACCACGATGAAGTTAGAAATTGTTATGTACTTACCATGCATCCTATGATATGTGTGTATGTTTACTTTGGTGCACACTTTTTGGTGTCGGTACTAAATAATATGCATAATCCTAGCGATCCTTTTATGCAATTTCCTCATGGATATCCTGATCCTCCTATGGAGCCCATAAACATTTCCTTTAGTAGCAATCAAATGTATCCTCCTTTTGTAGTTGTCCCTGGAGGAAATGTGAATATTAATAATGAACCCGAGCCTCAAGAAAGTTTTGCGGATAACTTCTGAATCTGATCCTATGTTTCTTTTTGTCCACGAAATCTACTAGAATTAGCCATACTAGTAAAAATGGATAATTTCACATTTGCTTAGTACTTCTGTATCTATAGGGTTGCTAGAATTTATGATTTATAGTAACCTTATATTTTGCTTCCTAAGTAGGACTTAGTGTTTGTATTTGAACTTATGGTGTATGGTTGGTATTTAAAACTCAAGGATGGTGTAAAAGAACAAAATGAAGTGAAATGAAACAAGTAGGTGTATTATGTTATCTATACGTGTGAGTATTAACTTTGAACCTATACAAATATACTCTTATTTAAAATAAGCAATAAACAAAAATCTAATTTCTAATTTTTTTTTAAGCCGTTACATGTGCTAGGCCTGTATGGCTGAAAAGTAGTGTCTCACATATGAAACATATGACTTGTGATGCAATAGTTACCAGTGTGGCCTGATCCAAAAATAATTTAAATAATAACTGGTTACATGCAAATAGATACAAAGTGACTTTGGTGGTTTGTTTAGTTATGGTTGTATTGTTATAAAAATAATATATTTTTTATCTATTCAAATGGAGTTTTTATGGCTTAATTTGATTTTTTTTATGAATCATAACACTTTTCATTATAAAAAATTTAAGATTTCTATTAGCGACTTAGCAGAACATTAGACATTTGATACATGTTTAGTTCTGTACTTTTATCGTGTTAATATTTTTAACTTTTTGGTAAATTTCAAAATCCTAAATATATTCCTGCATTGACATACTACCAACTATAGTATGTAACGACCCGCCACGTCGCTATTGTATCACTATCTCTTAATCACGCCATTATCATGTTTTAAATGTAAACTTCTTGTTATTTAATTATGAAAACAATAGTAAATTTTTCGCGAGCACATATTGACCATCATCATAAAATAAACACATAAATAAGATACGCATAAGACATATCAAATATATGTATACATATATATATATATATACATATATATATATATATATATATATATATATATATATATATATACTAAACGTAGATCAGTCGTAGGTACAATTAATTATGTCTAAAATGTACAAGTGTTTTACAAAGGAAATAAGAATTGAATGTCGAGGGTGTAACTAGCAAAACATGGGGTGTGACTATCAAAACAAGAGGTGTAACTGGCAAAACATAACTTCTGCCCGGGATCTAACTCATCGACATCTCGGCAACTCGACGGCTCCAACCAAAAAGGGGTGGTCATCTTCTAAATCACCTACTACTGCCCGTCTGCTCACATGAACGCGATTCGCGATCATCATAGGTACCAAACCACACGGTACAACAAAGCAAATGTGAGTTCATCATGTACAACAACAATCAACAGATAACATCAGTAAACTCTTAATTAAAGATTGAAGCCTAACCTACCTAAAGTAAATTTGGTTGCAAATATCCAAGTAAGTGGCTGCACTTCTTTCAAGTCTTCAAGGGAGGAAGTCTTAGGATGATTTATATGAAATAAAAAAAGACAATGACTGTATAAGATACTATAGGAGTGGGCTACGGTTACAAGTAAATATGAAAGGAAGAAATGAAAGCAAAGCGCAAGGTGGAAAGCAAATGGGTCGTGAGAGTGAGCTTGGATGCTAGTAGTGTATGTGCAAATTTTTGTGATATCCTGAGCTATTTATATTAAGTTATTTAGTTAGGTATTAAGTGAATTAGTTAGGTTTTAATTTGGTTAGTAGTTAGTTTAGTTTGAAAGTAACTAACTAATCATAACATTGAAGATATTATCCTATAATTTTGTCTTTATTCACTAGATTTTTCTTTATCCAATCATTACAAATATTCTTTCATTCTTGACCTAGGTGCATGTGGAGGCCTTGCCAAATATCTTGATCTCATTTGTTTGGTTCCTATAATTACACCCATACAAGGCTACATATCACCTTTTTCCCTTTGGCCTTCATGTAGACTGATGGAGTGCCTTAGTTAAATATTTTTCTATCATTCTTAGCTTATTTGACTTCTCTTGGACTTTTATTTTCCCATTCTAATTCAGTTTTTGCCTTAGGCAAGTTAGTGGGCTTAATTGCTAATTGTTGCGTATTTTCGGATTTTATGCTCACTTGACGTATTTGCCTTGTACAGGACCTAATGAGATCTACAGAACTCCAAATTGAGCTTTCTTGTAGTCCTTAGAAAGATAACAAAAAGATCTACAAGTTTGCCAGAAATAAGACGAGGCCAATTCTGCCATTTGCAGGGTCATTTTATGCTTTGAAGTCAGAACCACTGCACTTGTATTTTGGGTTGCGAGTTGGACTTTTATTGGTGTAAATAGCATAAATAATTAGAATTGATGGGTTGTTCATGGCCCATTCTTTTCTTCAGACTTAGTCACTATATATTAGTGACATTAGGAGGAATTAATACATTACATTTCATTTTGCAAAAATAGTTTTACATTTCTCTTTTTAAGTTTTTAGAATCAAAACTCTTTCTCTTATTTTCTCTCAACTGTTCTTCCTTGTTCTTCATTTTTCATTTTCCCTTCTTCCATTTTCGTGCACTTATTTCATGGGGCTTTCCTTGATGATGATCATGGAAGGCTAAATAATCAATCAATCGAAGGATCCCACCCACGCAAGAGAAGAATTTGAGTTCTGGTTTGGTATTTCGAATTCTGTGTGAATGTTCACTTTCTTCTTCAATTGCTATTCTGTTTTCATGATTACGAATGCGTTTAGGATTGAAAGTAGATTAGGTTATGGATTCATTTCCTAATTTCAAATATAAATCACAGATTAATTGGATGATATTTCAATTAGGGTTGTGGTTTCAATTAATTTAGGGGTTAATTCGATTGAACTGCTTCTAATGAAATTGAATGAACTTTCACAATACAATAAATTTCTGAGAACGATGATGATTCGAATAGCTTGGTTTGGTGAATTGGATTGATGCTCTTTAATCTGTTTTACATTACTTGTTATCAATTCTGTTAGTTTCTGCATTGATCTTTAATCGTAGTTTGTGTTTTTGCATTTTTTTTACTTCGTGCCTGCAAACTGTTCGACGAAAATCCCCTTTACTGTTAGTAGTGAATTGAAGATAGAACCATATTGATGGTGTCTCTGAGTTGACCTAGGTTAATCCTGTTCTACAGAATTAACGTAATTTAATTATTTTAAAGCGATACGACAAACGCTTATCAAAATTGGCGCTGTTGCCGGGGACATGGTTCATTGTGTGCTAACTTTAATTCACTATAATTAGTTCATAGTAGTAGTAATATATATATATATATATATATATATATATATATATATAAATTACATTTACTGCATATTTACATTTTGCTGCACAACCGCACTTTGTTACATAATTGCATGATTGTTCTTGTTCATTATGAAGTGTGGATGATGTAGTTTCATGTGTGCTGTAAAAAAAAAAAAAACAGAGAAAAACAGGGAAAAACAGAGCAAAAAATAGAGGAGTAGTAGGATGAGAATTTGTGTAGTGTAGTTGTGTTTGTAGTGTCATTTTGTTGTCCAAAAATTTTTTAGATCTGTGCATTTTTGCTTTGTGATTTGTTTTCCAAAGTTTATCCCCCATTTTAAACAAAAGCAACCCCTTTAGGGGTTGGTTTGGGTTAAAATTGGCAAATTCGACCTCTAAGTAAGAGTTTTAACACCGTTTTAACAATTTACGCAGGGGCAGTCTAGTCATTTCACAACAAACTATCTCGGAATGGGCTGAAATTTTACCAGAATGTGTGAAAAATTAATACATCAAGGTGATCCTGTGAAGGATAAACATGGTCAGGAGGGGTCCAAATCGCGAAATTCCTTCATTTAGGCCATTTTTAGGCGATTTTCTATTTTCATGATTTTTAAAAATCACCAAAAAATACAAAAATGAATCATGATTTTTAGACATTCACTGTTATTTTTCTAGATTTTTTTAAAAAAATAGGGCAGTTTTCCAATTTCTATTTCATTTCAGCATATATAGTGAGTAGTGTCCTAGTAGAGTAGCTGTCTGATATTTCTGTGTTGTTTGTGTTTATTGTTTCTTATGAGCTGAATTATGTATGACTAGGTCCACATCAAGTGAATTACATGCATAAATGCTTAATTAATTTAGCCTATAATTTATTGTTTGAAGCAAGATTCCCTTCATTAATACTTAATGCCCATGTTGATAGCCTTCTTAAAAGGCTTGTTTAGGAAGCTTGGTTTTAGTTTGTCTTATTCACTTCATACATTGACCACTACTTTGACTCTTGTATACTACTTCCATTGTTATTGTTTTTGTAAAAACTCACGTACCATGTGTGCCTCAATTAAAGCAATATTCCTTTGTGCTTAGCTGGCTAATAGCACGTGGATTTGGAGTATTCCAGAAGCAAATTCTAATTGGTTCTATGCTTTTAGATGAAATCATCTTTTGCTCCCAAGTTAGATAGCTTCCACGTATGATTCAGTTCTTCCTATAATCTGTGCTAATCTATAAGTCATTAAATTCTCATCTTTTAGTATGTTAAACTAGACTTCCTAAGCTTTCTAACAAGGTATCACATGCCTCAATTAGAGTTCTAAAACTCTAGATATAGTATTTTAAAAACAAAACTCCAAAGCTGCCAGCAGGCTCAAAATGGAACACTAACATCTCTTATTGTTTTTGCGACTGCAAGCATTAAACAATCCAGTTTTTGCTAAATTTTTGATGTGTTAGAGTTCATATCTAGATATTAATTCCATATATCATAAACCTAATTTGAGTAAGAAATAAGAGAGATATAAATTTTTAAAAACGGGTGGTAGTAGTTGTTTTGGGTGTGGACAGTTTTAGACAGCTTGTGTTCAAATAGATTATGGGCACGATTCACTGCTCCATTTGGTCCTATATTTTAGGACAACAAATAGAACATCCTAATCTTTAAAATGAATGATCAAATACTATGTTTGGTTAAGTACAAAGGGAGATATAAAGTTCTATCGTATCCTTCTTGTATCAACCTATCATCACATATCCAAAATTAATTTATACATATATATAAGCTCAAGATAAAAATTTGAGGATGTTACAACACATGCACTACAATTGGTAGGATTTCAATGCAAAAGTATTTTCAAGATTTCAAAATTTACTAAAAAGTTAAGAATAGGTAACCAGATAAAATTACAGGGCTAAACATGTGCCAATATCTGATATTACACTAAGCAACTTATAGGCACCTTAATTTTTTTTAATGAAAAGTGTTGAGTTATAAAAAAACATCAAATTAAGCCATAAAAACTCTCTTTGAATGCAAAAAATCCATTATTTTTAAAGTTTACAACCACAATTTTTTGTAACTAAACATGTCATCGAAGTCACCCTGTATCTATCTTCAAGTAACTAGTTATTGTGTAATAATTTTTGGGTCAGGCCACATTGGTAACTATTGTATCACATGTCTTCTATTATATATATGAGGCACTACCTTTTAGCTATACAGGCCTAGCACATGCACTACAATTTGTATGGTTTAAAATGTGGTTGCCCATGAATGCTTTAAAATGAACTACTAAGTCTCATTCATAGTAGTTGATGTGTTGTGTCTCACGACAATAGTATACTGGGAACATTTGTTTTATCAATGAAAGAATATTGATATTTACTATTGGACTTATAGTCTTGCTATGAGAACTAGTACCAAGATAATAAGGTTGTCGTAAAGAAGGTAATTAGAAAATAATGGAGACTATGAATGAAAGAGTAAGCTGATCTACAAAGAGAATTGCAAGAGCTAGAAGCACTTATTCCAACTTTGATAGACGTTTGAATGTGGCAACAAGGTCCCCTGACCTCTTCCATTATAGAGAAACCATCACTTTGCATTTGGGTGGAAAAATTATCATGGCAATATAAAGGGTAAGATATGGGATAGTAAGGATTTGCCAAAGATTCCTACAGGAAAATGGATAGGAGCTAACATTAGTTCAAGAAGAAGGGATCTTAGCCATAGAGGAGTATTTATCTAATTTTGATGAATAGTAAATGAGAGCAAATATTAGTCCTAGGAAAAAAAATAATTGTAACTTCTCACTAACAAGGTCAGTCGTGGCCAAGTCTTAAGTGTGAGGCTGTGGTAATTTATTATGTTATCATGGTTTGTTTTGTCAAGTATAAAACATGTGTTTGTTTCATCTTAATTTCTACAATCAATGAAGTCTATATCAAGAACTAATGCATTGTATATGTTGACTGTTCTAATGTAAATGTATGAGGTTGAACAAATGTAAAGTAATTGAATGTTGAATTTGTAAGATTTTAATCATAATTATGTTCTGTCAACAAAGGTCATTGTTTCATATCAATTCAAATGCAACTAAAAAATACATTGATTGAGGTCATTCTGGATCTAGGTCAGCAAATATGTATTTTGACTTAACACAACTAATACTTGATCTGTGACAATGCAAGTGTTTCAATACCAGAACACAACTTTAACAAAAATCCGCTTCTCCTTCAATTTTCCTGTACCTTATGGTGATGTATTTTGTGCCTATCATTTACATGTATGACATGAACAACAAAAGAAAAGAACATATCGCTTGACCTTGGATTACACATAGAGTCCATTAAAAAAAAAAGACAAAAAACAGCATCAATGTAACAAAAGTCTCGTATCATTCTAAAATAGTGAACTAAAACTAGTAAACTTTCTATGCAATGTTGGACAAAATATAAAAATCAACACTACAAATTTGTACACTACATATTGAGACTTAGAACCTAGAAGTTAAATGACAGAAAATTAGTAACAAAATTTATGCTACGTATGATATTTAATAAAGTAACAAAGGATCGAAACCATTTAGTCGAGTTTTATAATTGTGGTAGTAACATTATTGTCAATTGTTGTAAGTAACTTGACAAAACCAAAGCTATTGACACTTGTGGTGTGAAGGCCAATAGTTAACTAAGTTTTAATTGTCCTTTTTCTACTGGCATTTAAACTGGGAATGGTAATAAAAAATATGACAAAGAAAAATACATTAATGCTTAAAATCTTATATATATATATATATATATATATATATATATATATATATATATGATGTCGTTAAATAGATAGGTGTGTACATTCTTAACCGAAATTAAATAACGGATTCAACAATAATTATTAATTATGGTTCACATAAATCGATACACTTGGTTGATCATATCCAGGGTTAGTACATATGTGAACTTGAGACTCTATTTAAACTAAAGAAAATGCAGGGTGTAAAGAACAAATTTAAAATAATTGGGCAATATAATGTGGTGAAATTTTGACTCACTTGTGTTGTGACCCTTGAATTTTTTCTTTAACTCGTTGACCTTTTTCCTGTAACAATTTTCTCAGTCATTGACACCTTTTGATTTGAATAAGGTCTTCCTTTTCTTGCAACATGTAGTAGGCTACGAATGATAAAATCACAATGTTGCACCTTTGATTGCTGAAATTCTTTGATGTATTTTCCTCTAGTGTTGACCTTCATCATGATTGATGGTTTGTGCAGTCTTTGGAAGTTCTTGTTACCTTTCAAAAAATGAAATAATCATTTGATGCAATATGTCAGTTTTCTTCCTTGACTCTGATGCAATTTTAGCTATTCCATAAAACCTTTTGCACAATCCACCATATATGTCTATTTGTGGTTGTTTTTACTTCACATAACAACTTGTTTTTAATGTAGGTATGTTTCCTTATGATATTTTTGCACTAGATATCCAAAGTGTATATTTAGAAGGAACCTTTTTTATCCTTTCTCTAGCTAGCACCACCAGACAGTGTCTGCAAAAAATGCTCTTGAATTGAAAAAAACAAGCATGTGCAATAACATTATGGTCATCATGATTGAAAGTAACACAAAAATGAGATTCTTTTGATTGTCCACCAACAAAGGTTGTCTCAATTACATTAGAAGAGCATGCACAACCCAAACAAGGCACATCACCAACACTACAATTGATTTTTCCTCTAAATGAGCTTGAACCTCATGAAATTTTGCATGAATGTATTCAACTCAAAATTTCCTTTCAATCACGAACTTTGACTCCCAAGGAATGATGGAGTTCATTAATGCAAAATCAACCTCATATTCCTTTTTAGAGTTTTCTTGCAAAGCATTGTCGTATTGCTTCATAAATTGTTGTAAAATCATCAAAGAATGCATTCATACTTTCACTTTGTTGTATGGTAGACATTCCAGCCCAAAACTCAGTCTTTAAAAAGCAAGGAATCCATTTTTGGCATTCATCGAAAAGACCACTAAGCCACTCATTCAGAAGCAAACCAAATTTTTTGTGAATGATCTCCATTCAGTGATAAATCATTGAAAACTCATAAACAATGTGTTTCATTGCACACTTAATATTGGTATATTCCGAATACCCTTTCAAATTTTCGGGAATTTTTTTCATGATATGCCATAAACACTACCTATGATGAGCTTCAAGAAACGCAATATGAATGCAATTTTGTGTCACGTTGCATTGATTTGTGACAATACCTACTCAAGGCCTTGATGATATAAAATGAAGTCATGATTCAAATCACCAAATAAATGAATCACTGTCTTCGGAAGATAACAAACCACGTCCCAATAACACATATTGGCCATGGTGGTTGACTCTAACAAATGGCATGTGATATTTATTAATCAAGTAGTGTTGAATGAAATGACATCCCTAAAGTACTCACAAGCAGCCCTGCTTTTAACACTCCCTCATATTCTTTACATGAAAGTCATTGTCCAAGTCAATATCATACTAGAATTCCTTATTGTGTTCCCTTATGCATGCAAAATATGATAACAATGTTTTTCCATCACC
Source organism: Glycine latifolia (assembly GCA_013407115.1). Lineage (NCBI taxonomy): Eukaryota > Viridiplantae > Streptophyta > Magnoliopsida > Fabales > Fabaceae > Glycine > Glycine latifolia. Next base: position 2,094 of record QARZ01040780.1, on the reverse strand, counting down.
TTCCTTTCCTAGTGCACATCTTTGTTTACCCACAAAGTTTCATACATCTCACTCCACAAATAGGACACTTTCATACTCCCACTTTGCAAACAAATGTCTGATAACTCTTATTCAGCCTTACACATACTTCATCATTGATTTGAAGAGTTCTCTAAACATAGAGGTTAATCTTTTTGTTACAACAAACATCTGAGATTTAGTTGGGCTAAGGTCATGGGAATGCTCATCAATAACTCACATGATGTACCATGCCTAGTCCTTTAGTCCCACTCTAATATTTGTTGGACATTCATTTTTCAGTAGGAAGTGTCTTCATCTCAGCGAGTATTAATGATACATAATTACACTCCCGTAAACATGACAAAATGAAGAAGTGTAATTGTTGGTCACAACTTTTCTTGGAGTTTCATATCTTTATGTCAAATCCTTTTTCTATGGCATATTAGTGATAAAATGACTTAACTGCATCTGTTGTTTCAAAGGACATGCCAACCTAGGTAACGGATGTAGGCCTTTGATTCAAGTTAGACACTCCCACATCATTAGGCAATTCATCATGTTCAACTAAAATTTCATCTGTCTTGCCTACATCTGAATGGTCAACCTCACCATCTTCAGTATGTTGTTGCATGACACTTACTAATTCGATGCCAATTTCTTGCAGGTGGCATATATTGTAGACAAACTTCAACAATGAACCACTCTAATGCAAAAGTAATTGGAATGGGTACAAAGTTTTTATTCGACTAGGTTACTAATGTTACATAGTCAGGTTATGTCTGTCAAGGAATTAGTTAAGACTTGAATTTGAAAATGCATACTCATTTAAGACTTTTATAAAATCATGTTTAGTATACAAAATTACTTGTTGAAATAACTTTTTTTTAAAATTAGTCATTAGCCACAAACATGTGATTAACAGGGGCCCTAAATGAAAAACTTAAACTACCTTCATATAATATGTGGTTATTCAACTTTCATAGTCTTAACACTATCAACAATTACATATATAATAATCAAATGAATGATGTAAACGATAAAAAAAAGATGATGAACAATTTCCTTACATGTTTTAATAGCAAAATTTTGTATGAAAACCCTTCAAATGCCCAGCTTAATCATGATTCCTTCGTGACTTGCTTGATTTATGTCAAAACAACCATTATTTTCTACCATTGTGGTTGTCTTTGTGAGTTGCATTTCATGGTGCATAAGGATTGTTTTTGCACAAAGTAACAAGTCACGGTCTGTTAGGGCCAAGTAGAGTTAGTATTGGATTTATGACTTGTGATAGTGATGTATAACCTTTCCAACTTTGGAATGTATGGAAATCATTCCTTACCACAAGATATATTGGGTTGTAAAAATAAGTGGCCTAGATTATAACACCATTGCTTGGGGTATTTTTGTAAGTTTGCTTTTACACATTTAAATGTATGTGAGAACTTAGCTTTAGGGTTGTCCTTGTAAGTTTGACCCCATTATGGAGAGCACTTTGCATTTGGAAGGGCTATCCTTCCTCTTCAGAGACCTTGCAGCCCTTGGAGTAGGATTTAAACTAGTAATTATAATCTTCAAATTATTTATACTCAAAGGAAATTGTAAGCTGGAGGTTTTATTTATTAGTAAGTCATAAAAAGATTATTATTAAAACATAAATTATTGTAGGAGACAACACACTTCACACACAGTCCACAAGTGAAAAATAATTTTCAGTTAATTTTGTTCGTCAGACACTGACTACATATTCCCCAAACAAAACATGAATTTATGAAAATACAATGAATATCTAATCTAATAAACCAAGAGGGGAGGGGTGAATTGGTTTTTGAAACTTTTTGCCTTTCTTGCAAAATCAAAACTCAGCGGAAGATTAACAATGGATCGTATCTTTAAACCAAACACTTTTAATAAGCAATATTCTCTTTTCCAATCACTTAACTCTTATGCTGAAACAAAATCAGAATTGATTCACAATCTAATACCACAAGCAATTGAATGTAATGTAAATCAAGACACAATTACACACAAATTTATACTGGTTCACCTCTAACCACTTGAGGCTACATCCAGTTGTCTTCTAATCCAAACCAG
>QARZ01040777.1:91542-116842 GCA_013407115.1 Glycine latifolia | reverse complement strand
TTTTTTTATAAATAGAAAAGTTGTGTCTTTGAAAGTTAACACATCAGAAAGAGAGTACTTGTACATACCTTGTGTTTTACATTCTCTAAGAGTTCTCAAAGGGTTAAAAGTCAGAAATTAGAGAGTTATTCAAATGTGTTAGAATCTACATGTGTGTTGAGTCAAGATTCTCATTGTGATTGAACATTCATGCAAGCTAGTGTCAAAAGAAGTTTCAAGAAAGCATGATAGATATCATCTCAAGTTGATTAATTCATTCATATCATTTTAGTTGCAAAGGAAAATAAGGTGATACCTTTCTTGAACCTTAAGCTTGTGTTTTTGTTATTACTTGTTGTATAAACTTTGTTGATTTTCCATATAACATTTGGGGTTATTTAAAGCTTGTCTAGAAAGGGTTTTCTAGGGGAAGAACAGAGAGGGGATCTCTGGTTCTTGGTCTTTTGAAAAATCTAGGAAGTAGATTTTGAGTTTTGCCTAGGGTAGATAAAAAAGACCTTGTTGAATGCTTGTAAAGAACTAAGATTTGTTATAATGGAACTCTAACCTTGTTTGGGTTGGAAGTGAAACTGGATGTAGCCTCCGGGGTTGAGAAGTGAACCAGTATAAATTTCTTGTGCATTTAAGTTTCAGTTTATGTTTGGTTGAATTCTTTTAGTATTTCATTTGCTCATCATTTACACTTTGATACTGCACAAGAGTTAATTGATTGGAGAAGGTAATTGCTTTCTAAATTGGTTTTGTATAAGATACGATTCATTTAAATTCTTCCGCTGTTACATTGTTTGAAAGAAAATTTTGAATTTGGAGGCAAAACCAATTCACCCCCTCCCCCCCCCCCCTCTTGGTTTATTTGCATAAGTATTTGTTGTATTTTCAGTAATTTCCTAACAATAAAGGTCATGACAATGGCATTTCAGTCATGGGCGTGAGCTCCACTAACTCACCATGAATTCTTCCAGGAAACATGAAAATACAATGAATATACTGCAAATAAACCAAGAGGGGGGTGAATTGATTTAAACTGGATATTTAAAACTTTCTGAAACAAATTGCAGAATTAAAACTTGGATCGTATCACTTGTTCACCCTTTTGTAAAGTCCAGAAATCTTTCTTCACCCAAGATCAACCTTTGATAAGAATGCAATGCCAGAATTTGCTTCTTTGATAATAATATTCTGATTTCACAAAGACAAGCTATGAAACATACAAAATTTTAAACAAGAGACAATGCAATTATATTGGTTCACCTCTCAACCTTGGAGGCTACATCCAGTTGCTTCCAACCCACTTTAGGTTTGAGTAATTACTATATCAAAAAATCTTTTACAAGCAATTTACAAGTGACTTTCTTTATCAACACTAGACAAAGATACTGAATTCTAAAATCCTATTAGAATACAAATCACCAAGATACTGAGAACTCTACTCAGAACCTCAAACCTAGAGAGCCCTACTTTAGTATGCTTGAAAAGAAACAAATTGATATATCACAATACAACAGAAAAATGTTAGAACATCTAAAAAGATAGGTTAAAGATAAACACAACTTGTAATCTTTCATGTATGAATGAATGAAATGAATTGAGATTGCCACACTCTTCAAGTTGTAAAAAACAATATCTCAGAATCACTATCTTGAAAACCTTCTTTTCTTTAACACATCTTCACAAAAAAATAGAATTCTTGATCCTTACAAGAAATGTTTTTCACTCAGAAATCAGTTTCTGAAACTCTTAGAAAGCTTTTTGTCTTTTGGGTAAATCACTCATCTATATAGAACAATTTTTTCATTATCTATTTATAGTATTTATAGAGAATAGACTCACAAAGCTTTATATAAAACAGATTTAACTAACAATAATCGATTAATCTGCTGGTGTAATCGATTATTTTGCCATATGTAATCGATTAAAATAACTAAGTAATCGATTAATATGTTCTTCAGCTTTCTGGAAATGGTTTCATAAACAAAATAATCGATTAATCCGTACTGTAATTGATTAAACTAGAACAACATCAAGATAAACGAATTAAGATAATTGATTACATAATGAGATAATCGATTATTCCAGTGATGCATGGTTTTACATAAAACACTATGTAATCGATTACAAGAAGCCTATAATCGATTAAATTGTTCTTCAAGGCTTTTCCAGAATTGTATGAATGTCTTTAATCGATTAAAATGATTGTGTAATCGATTAAAGTAGCAAGTTTTGCTTTTGTTTTGTTTTTAAAAACTTAGCCATTGAGAACTTAAATTTTTTATAAAACCATTTGATTTCTTTAAGATCAAAAATCATGTATGCATGATCATAAGAATGCACATGCTAATGAAAGATTACAAGGCAATGCACTTGAACCATTTAGACAAATTACAAATGCCTTCAAATGATTGGGCATGTAAAAAGCTAAAACATCAAGCCTAACACCTTGCTTCAATCTTCTTGCAGCTTCCCTTAAACTCAACAAAACAAAGGTTCTAGCCATGACATTTTTGGTCATGGCCATGAGCAACAAAAGACCTTATTTCTTTATCTTTTGCATTTATAATGTAATTTGGCCCAAACCCATATTTTCCTAGTAGTTTAAATAAAACCTTTATGATACATTTTAGGGATTGAACCTTTTAGGGGTGATACTAGAGAAGAAAAGCAATTGTCTTCTCCTTCCTTCAGGTTTTTAGAACCAAAGACATAGAAGATTTTTAACCCCTTAAATATCTCAAAGTTTTGATGATAACAAATATATTAAAGTTTGATGGACTAATGATTTTTATTGAGTTGTATAGGTTTACATGCATACAATTATGGAGTGGATAAAATTTCTCTTCTCCTAGACACAATGTATTCAAAGTAATATAAAGGGACTTAGTCTATTATTTTCAAAATTACATATATCATCCAATGTGCTTACAAGTTACAATTGAATTTTGTCCGAAGCTTTACTTGAAAAATATAACATTCAATGTGGTGTTTTTATTTCGTCCAGTGCCAAAGAAAAATTACACTCTAATTTTTATTTCCCTAACGTCTAAAATGTATTAGAAAACTAATGGATCAAATTAGAACTCTGTTTAGATCATAGAAAATGAGAAAAAAGAGAAGATAAAACTTCAAAGAAGGATAGAGAAAAATATTATTGAGGTGATTCAATCTTAAAGTACAACACTCTATTTATAGAGTTATGAGGTTGGTTCCAACATAATTAGGTACTTAGGAAACAATTAGTTAGTTATGACATTTGTCAATAACTAACTTTACAAACTGACACAATGTACTACCTACTAACTTGAGAGAGAGTAGTTGAATACTACACTTCTCTATACAATACGCTAATATTCCCCCTCAAACTCAAAGTGGTTGAAACTCTAAGGGAGTCTCAAGCTCATTGAGTCTAGCCCTCATAAAAGAAAATATTCTTGGAGAAAATGGCTTTATAATAGCATCTGCCCACTAATCAAGGGTAGGAACATGGTGCATAACCGTCTACTTTGTTAGAACTTTCTCCCTAACAAAGAAAAGTTCAATCTCCATATGCTTTGTCCTAGCATGCAGAACATGATTGTGAGCACGGGCAACAACACTCTGATTATCGCAAAAAAAAAAATATAGGTGTATTTAAGGGAACTTGTAACTCCTTCAACAAGGTATGAATCCAGAATAACTTTACACCGATGACTGCCAAGCTTCAATATTCTGCTTTTCTACTTGATCTTTCAACAACTTGCTGCTTGCAAAACCACCAGGATATAAAATTTGGCCCAAAATATATAGCAACACCCGAGGTTGACCTTTTATCATCAACATCAAATGCCTTGTCAACATGACAAAGAGCCCAAATAGAGTAAGGTTGACCATATGCGGCAACTTGAAGATGAAGCCCATGCAAAAATGGCCTTTCAAATATCATAATATTCTTTTTACTGCAGTCCAAAGAGATTCTAAAGGATTGGCCATAAACTGACAGACTTTGTTCAAAGTCTAGTTGATCTCAGGTTTAGTAATAGCTAAGTATTGTAGGGAACCTACTATAGACCTGTATAAAGTTGGATCAATGAAGAGGTTCAAACAAGTTTTAGTAAACTCGTAGCTAGAAGCCATATATGAGGAGATTGGCTGAGCTTCTGCCATAATAGTATTTTGTAGTAGATCTCTTCTATTCTTACTTTGAGTAAGAAGTAGAGACTTATTAGAAAGAGTTTTAACCTTAATTCCCAATAATTAATCCAATTAACGAAGTTGTTTAAGAGAAAACTTGGAATGTAGTTGAGTTGTAAGATGTTGAATCAACTTAGATGAACTACCGATAATGATGATATCACCTACATAGGCTAGGAGATAAATAGTGTGAGAAGTAGTCTTGTAAACAAATATAGGTCACATTTGCTTACCACAAAGCCAAATTGTAGAAGAATAGACTGTAGTCTTTCAAACCACTGCCTAGGGGCCTACTTAAGGCCACACACAAGCTTTATTCAACTTGTACACTAGAGACATGTAAACAGCCTAATTAAGCAAGTCATTCAGAAAAGCATTACTCACATCTAATTGAGCAAGATTGTAACACCCTTCTAATTACTATATTATGCCTAGGTCATAATACGTAACTAGAAGATGTTAACTTTTCTAACATAAAATTATAACCAAATTCAATTAAGAAAAACTTGTCTCAATATTTGAAATTTTAACTGTGTTATGAAAATTACGCTTATATAGAGCCTGTTGAGACTTTTTGGTCTCTTTAATAAATTACAAACTTAGTAATAACTTGTAAATAATATTTCATACAATAATATTAATGTCCATATACTACAAAGCATATAGGAAATACTACAAATCTGCAACATTAAAAGAAATCTTCCAGTTTGTCTCCAATTTGTAGTTGCTCTTCCTGATTTACCTGTCTGGAATGACACGGGAACACACTAAAACAGTGAGAATTTCAAAGAATTCCCAGTAGGTGAAAACTAACATATCATACAGTGTCATCGTCATCATTCCAGCTACTTCAGTTTATTAAGAAAACATGTGAACAGTCATATTTGATTTTAATTTCATAAACATATCACCCGAAGTAGTTTCATTTTATTCATAAACACTTAAGAATAATCTCATACTTCAGCATTAGTGCAATCATAATTTTCAAATCATGGCAATGTATAGCTTTTATTTAATAATCTCTTCTTTAATACCCTAAACTAGACAATGAGCTCATTACTAGATTTAGGTTCCTCCTGCAGGGTCGTGCTCAGCTTAACTGTATCACCCTTTGGGGTCCCATAGGGTCGTGCTCAACTTAACTGTATCACCCTTGGGTCAATATGTCTTTCCCGTAGGGTCGTGCTCGGCTTAACCGTATCACCCATTGGGTACCATCAGGGTCATGCTCAGCTTAACTATATCACCCTTCAGGCATTATCTTTCTTTAGTCTTTCCCTCAAGGTCGTGCTTGGCTTAACCGTATCACCCTTTGGGCACCATCAGGGTCGTGCTCAGCTTAACTGTATCACCCTTCAGGTCTTATCTTTTTATCTTTCTTAATGCACATGCCATGCATAATGACATGCAAAGCTACATAACTTATGTCATGCAATTATGCCACAAAGCATTAAGATTTCATCAACATACAAAAACACTTTTCAAGAACATCATAACAACAAGATTTCTCACCACATATGATTCAGTTCTTCCTATAACCTGTGCTAATATACAAGTCATTAAACTCTCATCTTTTATTATGTTAAACTAGACTTCCCATAGCTTTCTAACAAGGTATCACATGCTTCAATTGGAGTTCTAAAACTCTAGCTATAGCATTTTAATAACAACACTCCAAGGCTTCCAGCAAGCTCTAAATTCTACACTCACATCTCTTAGTGTTTTCGTGCCTGCAAGCAGTATAAAATTTATACTTATCTGAATTTTTTATATGTTATAGTTAACATCTAGATCTTTAATTCCATAAATCATACACCTTATTTGAGTAAGAAATGAGAGAGAAATAAATTTTTAAAAATGGGTGGCAGTGGCTATTTTGAGTATGCACAGTTTTGGACAGCTTTGGTTTAAATAAATTCTGGGCACGATTTACTGCTCAGTTTGGTCCCATATTTTAGGAAAACCTAGATGACATCCTAAGCTTTAAAATGAGTGGTCAAAAACCTCTTTTGGTTAAGTACAGGGGGAGATATAGAATTTTAAAAACAATTCAAAATTCAGCTTAAAGCCATTCAAATAATTCTCAAGAATCAAATGATAAATAAACCTAAATCTTCACCTACCTTAAGCAAGTTTTCTTCTAACTTCTCCAAGTACTTGGCTGCACCTCAAGGTCTTGAAAGAATGAAACTCTTGTATGGTATTTGATGTTTTGGAAAGGTGAAGGAGGCAATAGAAGTGATAGACTATGGTTGGAAGTTAAGAAAGAAGTGAGAAGAATGAAGCAAAGATACCTAAGGAGAAAGTGAACGTGAGATTTAAGAGTGAGAGGATAAGGTGCAGATTTGTTTTCAATCAAGGGGTATTTATAGTAGAAAATTTAGTTAGGATGTTAAGGGATTAGTTAGGATGTAATCTAGTTAGTCCTTGGTTTGGTTCTAATGCAACCAAGTAATCATGGCTTAAAGATATTTACCTTAGATTTTTGTCTTGATTCATTAATGCACCTTATCACTTAATAAAGTGAAGATTCTCCTTATTTATGGCTGTCCCAACGTGGAATGCTTGCTGGACATGCTAGATTCTTCTTTGTTTTATACATGGCTACACAATTGGATTAAGTATACCAATTCTACGTGCACACCCACATGATTTTGCACTTTCATTTCAATTATTTTGTACCAATTCTCACGTACCATGCATGCTAATTTTGTTTCTTCTATTAAGTTAACTAATCGTGACTCCATCTATTCTAAGCAATTCTAAGCTTGCCACTTGAATTCCTTAGCTTCTATCATATCCTTCTTGTATCACACACATGTGTTCCTCATGTGATAATTTTTCTCATAACACCGTAGATATTATTTAGATATTTTAAGATTTTCTCAGATACCTAAGATCTTTGTATTTAATGTGTTCACATGGTCTAAAATTCTAACTTATGATAGCTTTAGATACTAATCATAAATTTTTGGTCAGTATAGGTACTCCTAGTTTTCTTTTGATTTTTATCGCTTATTAAGGGTAATTTGGTAATTTGTCATTCTAGGGGCATTTCTATAATTTCTTCATGTCTCTACAAAATATCTAAGGTATTTTGGTAATTTGTCACTCACTCCAGGGGTATTATCATAATTTCCACTTCAAAATATCTAAGGCAAAATATCCAAGGGTATTTTGGTAATTTGTCACTCACTTCAAGGGCATTTTTGTCATTTCTACTTCTAGGGTATAATGGTAATTCTCACATCAAGGTAAAGGGTAATATGATCATTTTCCTTCAAGCATTTTTGTATTTAAATTTTTGGGATGTTACAAAGATCACACTTATTTGTAATGGCTAAAGCTAGAATTAGTATGATAATAATTGGTTTTACAACTTAAGGAAATGTTTCAGAAAAGTTAAAACCTTGGACCTAACTGAAACCCTTAGCAACCAATCGAGCCTTATATTTGTTGATGGAGCCATATGCATTTTCCTTGACCTAAGCACCCATTTACAACCAATGGCCTTCCTGTTAGAAGGAAGAGGAACTAGATCTCAAGTATGATTTTTCATCAAAGCCTCATATTCAAGTTTCATAGTTGACAACTAATTTGAATCAATCAAGGTTTGTTTCACACTTTTTGGTTCACGGTGAGTCAAAGTAAGAGATGGATTGATTATGGGTGAATGAATACTTGATTTAGAACTAGTCTACATAGGATGAGTATTAAGTGGTCTAGAAGAAGAAGGAACAAATTGTTAGCTATTAATTGTGAAGTCTATGCAGTGTGAAAAGACTGAATATAAATATAGGTAAAAGCTGATTAGGTAGACTGAAATACATTAGGATTTGACTGAATAGTGGGTTCAATATTGACATCGGTGTGATTAATCGGATGATCATTTAGGAGGACTGAGATGAATAACTAGAATAAGAAGTAGGAGTATTATGTGGTTGGATATTTATGATAAGTATGAAAGGGAAATTTAAGGGAGTAGAGAATGAGGAAGGTTTAGGTGTAGAAAAAACAAACTCAAACAAAGTTGAATATGGATATTTAGACCCATTAAATAGAATATCTTTAGAAACAAACAATATGCCACTAGGAAAAAGACACTTGTAACCCTTATGTGAGGTAGAATAACCCAAGAAAAGACATTCATGGGACCTGAAGTCAAATTTATGAGTGTTATAGGGTATAAGAGATTCATTTTTAGTATAGTATTTTTCTACATTTATTAGCTTATTTGAATTCTCTTGGATTCTTATTTTCTCATTTTAACTCAGTTTTATTCTTAGGCAAATAATTGGACTTAATTGATAATTGTTGCTTATTTTCAGATTTTGTGCTTACTTGACCTATCTTTCTTGTGGAGGACCTTTAGGATTCTACAAAACTCCAAATGAAACATATCAGTATTTCCTAGAAAGCTAAGGACAAGAGCTATAATTTTGTTAGAGATAAGCGTGGACCAATTTTGCCATTTTGAGGGTTAAATTAGGCTTGAACCTCTGCACTTGAGTTTTGGGATGCGAGTTTGGATTTTAATTGATGTAATTAGCATAATTTGTTAGTTTAGATGGGCCTAATCAGAGCCCATCCCATAATTCTATTCAATAACTATATTAGTGTAGCTAGGAGTTATTTGAACACACAGAGACATAGACACAGAGAGATAGATACAAAAACAAAATTTCTAGCTTCTTGTGCAAGTTTTCAAAATTAAAATCTTTTCTCTATTTCTCTCAATGATTCTTCATTGTTCTTTATTTTTCTTTCTTCCTTTCATCTCAGTTCTTCTATTGTTATCACACAAATCTCATGGATTTTCCATTGATGATGATCATGGAAGGCTAAACAATCAATCAATCCAAGGATCCAGTCCAACCAAGGAGAATTTGAGTTCTGGTTTGGTATTCTAATTTTTGTGTGAATGTTCATCTTTTTCTTCAATCCTCTTTTCGATTTCATGATTATAAATAATTTTAGGATTGAAAACGAATTAGGTTATCGATTTATTTCCTAATTTTGAATTTTAGTCATAGATTTTTTGAATGATATCTCAATCCGGTTTGTGGTTTCAATTGATTTAGGAGTTAATTCAACTGAACTGCTTCTAATGATATTGAATGAATCTTCATAATATGATCATTATATGAGAACTATGATAATTTTCATTGCTTGATTGATATTCTTGAATCTGTTTTTAATACATCTTTTATCAATTCTGTTAGTTTTTGCATTTTTCTTTAATTCTTATTTGTGTTTCTGCAATTTTTGTTCATTGTTTGCAAACTGTTTGATAAAATACCCTTACTGTGTATAAGTTGATTAAGTTAGGAACCAAATTGGATTGTATCTCTAAGTCGACCTAGGTTAATCCTATGCTACAAAATTATCTTAATTTTATTTGTTTTCTAGCAATACGACAGTCGTTATCAAAACTGGGGTTGTTGCCGGGGATACGGTTCATTGTGTGCCAACTTTAATTCATTCATAATTAGATAATAGTATAAGTACCATTGATATTAGTATAGTATAATTCCATCTGTCTACAAAAAAAAAATTCAAAAACTTGTTTCTAGATAATAGATAGATATAGATAATAATAAAAATTCAAAAAAAATTGTTTCTAGATAATAGATAGAAGATAGATATAGATAATAACAAAAATTCAAAAAAAAAATTCTAGATAAAAGATAAATATAGATAGAAGATAGATATAGATAAAAAAAAATTCAAAACTAAAAAACAATAATTTTTAGTCATTTACTGTAGTATTTTTGAATTTAAAAAAAATCACATTTTTTTTCCAAAAATCAAAAATAATTTTTAGACATTTACTGTGGTGTTTTTGTATTTCAAAAAAAAAGTGTAGTTCTCGATAGTAGTATAATGTATTTTGAGCATTCTATTTCTGAACCTTCTGTTTCTGATTTTGAACATTTTGATTATGAAATTGTTCTTGAGACAATGCCTGACAACAATCGAACTCTTAAGGAGTTGGCTACACCTAATGTTGCTTATCAAACTTGGTGTATGTATTCAATATCCTAAGATAGAGGTTAGTTATGAGCTAAAATCTGGACTAATCCAATTGCTTCTAAAGTTTTAGGGTCTTACAGGTGAAGATCCACATAAACATCTTAAAGAGTTTCATGTAGTGTGTTCCACCATGTGACCACATAACATTCATGAGGACTATGTGAAGATGAAAGCATTTTCATTCTCTCTGGATGGTGTGGCTAAGGACTTGATGTACCTTCAACCAGATCCTATCAACACTTGGACAGATATGAAGAGAAGATTTCTAGAGAAATTCTTCCTTGCATCCAGAACAACATCCATCTGGAAAGAAATCTGTGGTATAAGACAACTACCTAAAGAGACATTATATGAGTACTGGGAGAGGTTCAACAAGTTATATGCTACCTGTCCTCACCATCAAATCAGTGAGCAATTATTGATCCAGAATTTTTATGAAGGGTTGATGTTTATGGATATATGATTGATGCAGCCAATGGAGGCGCTTTAATGGACAAACTCCCATTACTGCAAGGCAATTGATTTCCAACATGACAGCAAATTACCAGCAATTTGGTACTGGAGTAGCTGCACCATCCAAGGCTGCTACAAATGAAGTTTTTGTTTCTATGATTGTTGATAATCAGAGGTTGGAGAATAAACTTACAGAATTAACAACCATTGTGAGACAACTTGCCATTTGTAAACAACATAATATAATGGCAGCCAATCAACCAAGGTTGTGTGGTATCTGTTGTGCACCTGATCATCCAACAGAATCATGTCCTACTCTCCAAGAAATAGAACAGATTGCTGAAGTTTCTGCCATACAACCTAGACAACCATTCAGACCTCAACAACAACAATATAATCCCAACTCCAACACTTATAATCCTTGTTGGAGAGATCATGGTCCTAGTCCACAACAACTACAACAATTCAAACAACAACAATATCAACTCTCCACCAGCTAATACCAAGCTCTCCCATTCAGACAACAACAACAATTACAACAATATGCACTACACCTACACAACCTGTGCAGAGTAGTTCTGAACCTTCCTTGGAGGACTTGATGAAGCAAATGGCAACCAGCAACATTCAATTTCAACAAAATGTGAGTGCCACCATCAGAGACCTGCAGACCCAGATTGGACAGTTAGCTACAATTGTCAACCAAATGCAGCAACAAGGTTCTAGCTACATTCCAGCACAACCAATTATTAATCAAAAGAACATGGGTGCTATTACCTTGAGGAGTGGCAAGGAGCTTCCAAATTCAACAGATGTTAGTGCCAAAATTGATGATGGTGCCAAAACAGATTCCTCTACATTTTCCTTCTAAATTCATTCGTACAAACAAAGTGGAGCTTGATTCTGATCTTCTTGAGACTTTCTGGAGGGTGGAAGTCAACATTTCCCTCTTGGATGCCATCAAACAAATTCCAAAATATACAAAATTCTTGAAGGATTTGTGCACCCACAAGAGAAAGCTGAAGCGAAACAAGCATGTGAAGATGGGAAGAAATGTTTCTGCACTTATACAAAGCAAAATATTGCTTTCATTCCACCATTCACCTTGCCACAAAAGTGCAAAGATCCTAGAACTTTCACTGTCCCTTGCACCATTGGAGATTGCACTTTTACAGATGCAATGCTTGACCTTAGAGCATCCATTAGTGTTATGCCCACTTTAGTTTATAGGTCATTACAACTTGGTGATTTAAAACCCACTGGTATCGTCATTCACTTAGCTAACAAGAGTGTCGCACTTCCACTTGGAGTTATTGAAGATGTGCTGGTTCGAGTTAATGATATGATTTTTACAGCCGATATTTTACATTTTAGATATGAAGAATGAATCTTCCAGCCATGGTTCCACATTGATCTTAGGAAGACCATTCTTGATGATAGCCAGGACCAAAATTGATGTGCATGCAAGAACTCTTTCCATGGAGTTTGGTGATGATGTTGTCCATTTCAACATTTTGGAGGCCATGAGACATCTTGTAGAGGAACATTCTGTCTTTCTTGTAGATATCATTGATGTTGCAGTCGATAGTGTAGATATTTGTATAGATTTACTTTCTGAATTTTTTGACTTTTCTTATTTTGATCTTGGTTCTTTTAATTGTACTTTTGATGATTTTGTTGCTGTGTGTAGTATTTGTGAGGAGATTTAGTCCGCACTTCACTCTGATTGTGTTGTAGGTACAAGTGCAAGTGTTGACTCTCTTATCTCCCTTCCATCATCCACCAACCTTCCCTTGTCCTCCACCATTCAACCATCTTCCTTGGAGCTAAAGTCACTACCTGAGCACCTTAAATATGCCTATTTAGATGATGCTCAGAAGTTCGCAGTCATAATATCTAGTAGCCTATCACTTGAGTATAAAGAGAAGTTGTTGTATGTTCTGAGAGGCCACAAAAAGGCCATTGGATGGACTCTTGCTGACCTTTCCAAAATAAATCCATCTATATGCATGCATCGGATACTCTTAGAGGATGATTCTAGGTCGGTAAGGCAGCCACAGAGGAGGTTGAATCTCACAATTCATGATGTGGTAAAGAAGGAGGTGATGAAGCTACTAGCTGTAGGGATCATCTATCCCATTTTAGATAGCACATGGGTTTCACTTGTCCAAGTGGTCCCTATGAAGTTGGGCATCAGTGTTGTGAGAAACCAAGATAATGAGTTGATTCTGACTAGAGTAGCCAACAGTTGGAGAGTTTGTATTGACTATAGGAGACTTAACCAGGCAACTCGCAAGGACCATTTCCCTTTCCCATTCATTGACCAGGTTCTGGAGAGGTTGGCAAGTAAATCACATTATTGCTTTCTTGATGGTTTTTCAGGTTACATGCAAATTCATATTGCATCGAAGGACCAACACAAGACCACATTCACTTGCTCATTTGGCACATTTGCCTACACAAGGATGCCCTTTGGCCTATGCAACGCTCCTGTAACCTTCTAGAGGTGCATGGTGAGTATCTTTTTTGATTTATTAGAGTTGCATGGATGTGTTTATAGATGATTTCACTGTTTATGGATCCTCTTTTGATGCATGTTTGGATAGCCTCTCTAGAGTTCTTGACTGATGCATTGGGGCTAACCTTGTTCTTAACTTTGAGATATGTCATTTTATGGTATATGAGGGTATAGTCTTAGGGCATTTTGTAACACCCCGGGTTTTTAGTGGCTAATCTAGACATTTTATGTGTGATTAATTACATGTTTTATTGTATGATTTGTATGATAACTGGTGTTGAGTGCCTCACCTTGGTATGCGTGTTAGTGGTTGATAGTTGTCTGTGTTGACCGGTGGTTACTACATTTGCACAAAGGGCAAACCTGCCCTGTCAGTTGAGTACTTAAGGGCAGGAGTGCGCAGCAAAAATGTGTTCTTCCTTCTTCTACCTTTGCGTTTTCTCTGTTCTCTCTCTTGAAAACTCACCCAGAAAGCCTCTCGTTCTCGACCTCCTTTGTGTTACTTTCAGCCCGAAAGAGCCACCACTGAATCCTGATGCCGAGACGGACCTCGTGGCCAGAAAGGAAGCTTGGGACAAACCGTCGTAAAAGCTCATGAACGAACCTCTGGTTAGGTAAGGGGAGCTTACCATGTCTGATAACAGTTTCAGGTAGCATGCTTAAGGACCAGAGAGTCCGACCAGGGCGATGGTTGCATGTCCTATGTGTGTGTTGTTTTCTAGAAAGTTGTGTCTTTGAATGAATGGAATGGGTTATGCTCTACGTTCGCTGATTGGTGTTTTGTGTTGGTAGTTAATGATGTTCTGGTGTGATTTTTGATGGTGTTCTGGGAAAAGGGGGAGTTGATATTGCAAGAACTCCCTTTACATGTGTGTGGAGCTGGCATTTTGAAGCTTAAAAGTTCCCAAGACACTTAGCAGAAGGGTTCGTGAAGGTGCTAAGTACCAGGTAGGGTTTAGCTGAGTTATATATATATATGTGCTTGTGATGTCAGCTGCCGAGATGGGTTGGCCGAGTTGTATATATGTAGTGTTTATGGATGACATATGTGAATTGCATTGAGGTCAGCCTATGTGATGGCTTGAGATGTTTTGTACCTTGATAGAGCCATGGTGAAAGGCTATGTATACACGTGAGATGTCGGGACCGAGTGGTGAACCTTGCAAGGGCCATGGTCAGTGCATCAGTGAGGCCGTGTTAGGGCGGCCTTCGTTTGGGGCATTATGTATGTAACATGGGAGGGTATGGAGATCCTAGCTAGGGCGAGAAGCTCCTGTGCCAAGCCATACGTTGATGGCACCCATGAGAGACATACTTCATTTGCATGATGGAAATATGATGATTAACTGTAATAGTACGAGAAGTACTGGGGGCCCACGTCTGTAGGGAGATCCTTATGACACCCATTTGGCTAATCACCATGGGGGGGTAAGTCCCTTGATCAACAGAGTGACCCCGACGTCAACTACAGCTATCATTTGGACCATGGATTTGGCCTATTTCCAGGATGGTACCACATTGCATGTTGAGAGTTGAGACAGGAGCATGCATCATGCTAGACATTGTTAAGTCGATTAGTGGAATGTTCTTGGATGTTTGTTTATGTTAGTTGCGTGTTGATATATTTGGACTTGTGGTGATGCTATGACGCTTGGGTTGTTTTTCCTTGACTAATATTACCTTTCGTCTGTTATTTTATATGATGAACTCACCCTTGCTTTGTTGTGCCATGTGGTCTGGTACCTGTGATGATTGCAAACCCGGTTCGTGTGAGCAGATGGACAGCAGTATGTGATCCGGGAATATGACAACTGTTTAGTTGGAGCCGTCGAGTTGTCGGGATGTTGATGTGATGGATCCCGGGCAGGGGTTATGCTTTGTTAATTACACCCCTGGTTTTGATAGTTACATACATGTTTTGCTAGTTGCACCCCTGATGTTTAATCCCTTACTTCACTTGTAAAACACTTGTACGTTTCAAACAGGGATAATTGTACTTACAATTAAAACATGTTTCATATATGCAGATATATGTATGCAATTGGAATGTTTCATACGTACCTTGTTTATGTTTATAATCGTCATGTGATTGTGATAATGATTCTCGACAAGTGCACCGATTTTTCGTTGTAAGTTACAAATTTTATAAGATTGTCTCCACAAGGACTTGAGCTACTCATTTACTTCAAATAAAATTTAACAGTTCAATAGTTATGTACAAGTAGGATGAGCGAAATTTCATTTGTTTAAGAAAGTAACGGAAAATAACTAAGCTTAGCAAAAATGAAATATACTTATGAGAAAGTGGGATTGGATTTCATCATTCTTATCCTTAGTATTCAATTAACGTTTACCATGTATAAATCATTGTCTATCCTTATTGATGCACACAATATTTCACCCCAAATCAATCCCTCGCATTCAAGAATCCTAAGGGTAATTACCGAATATCGATCCCTCGCATATGAAGTAAAATACCCCAGCATTATAATCATAATCACATGCTTTATGCAATCAGAACATTATGCCCTATTCCTAGCAACGTAACATAATGAGTAAAATCATTCAGTTCAAACCCTAATGGCACTTTCCAATCAAGCTTAGGATTTTAATTCATGAAACTAGTGATCAAGTAGAATCAAGCATTAAGCACAGAATGAAATTACCAACAAGGAATAGAAAAGATTAATACATAAATAAATATTAAAAGAGATACATAGGGATAAGAAGATTACATCCAATTCTTAGAGAAGCTAGCTACTCATTGTGGAGAGAACCTCCTCAAGGGAAGAATTGATGAAGGGCCCCATCACTGCTTCTTTCCGGCAGAGTTTCCACAATAATTCTCACTTCTCTCACTTTCCTAACCTACCTAATACTACTAGTATTTAACCTCCTAAGCTAAAAAAAAAGCTTAAGACAAGAAAAAAATGAAGAATGGAATGCCTTTCTCCCAAAATTCGTTCCCTATTTATAGCTTTGTGCCTCCTGCCAGCTTCACTCGCCCAAGCGAGTGTTTTTGTCTATGTTTACTCGCCTGGGTGAGTTAACCCTTATCTTCTTGGAACTTGAGCTCGCCTGGGCGAGCCAAATACACTGGAATTGGTCGCCTAGGCGAGTTAGAAGCTTAGCCTTGAAGAAAGCTTTGGGCTTGGATGGGTTTTGGGCCTTTTTTGCTTGTAACACCTCCCAAGTTTGCTTGTTAAGCCCTTTTTGCTTGCTTTGCTTTTTCGGAAGCCTCAGAACCTATCAAAATACAAAACATGATTGGATTAATCTTCCAAAATATGAGAAACAACATTTATTTAAGTACTAGAGACTATTTATCTAGGTTTAGGGCAAGTTTATAAGCCAAGGTTACTGAAATCAAAAAGATAAGTGCCTTTATTGAAACATGAATTTAACTGAAATAGGGCACTTATCACTCCCCCTAACCTAGAATCTTGCTTGTCCTCAAGCAAAGTAACTAATACTACAATTAAATAGGAGTAAGATGAACATGCTTTTGTAAAGAATTAACTTTCAAAAAAAATGATCAGAACATATTTTCAAATAGTCAACCTCAAGAATTGAAACAAAAGATGAAATTCATAAAACCAAAATGAGATTAAGATCAATTCACATTTCATTTCTAAAAAACATCAGAGGAAACATGTGCTTGATTCAAATAGAGGAAAACCTCTCGAAGGTGTTTAATTCTCATAGGTGAGTGTTTATTCTCAATTCCAACACTGATACCTTATAGATTAATTTTGCAATTCATTTCCCATCAAATCAAAGTACATACTTATCATGGATCATTAGGGCTTTTGTGGTTGGGCCTGGCTTAGAAAGGAATCTTGGTTTTTCTGGATATTCAAAAAGACCTCGAGAATAGGAGAGCAAGTAAAGATAAAACAATTAGATTATCACTTCCTATTTCTTCCTTTTTCTTCCAAGATATCCATGTTTATCAATTTTTCCATTTCACCCAAATACTTTGTACAATACTTTAAAATACAAGGAATTTGTTTCTTTTTTCTTTTTCTTTCTTTCTTTCTTTTCTTTTACTTATCACATGAATAGCATATAGCCACATTTAAAAAGTCTTTTTCATCGCATGAGCTAGCCAAAAAGTTTCCATCAATAAAATATTTCCCTTTTTTGCTCTCCTAACCTAAGGTAAGTTAAGGAATTCTTATCCTAGGTTAGGGTTCCAACAAAATATCAAGTGTTTGGCTCAAAAGGGTTTGCAAATGGTAAATCATTATATTTATGTTGGGATAGCTTTTTGGCCAGTGGCTTAAAAAGATGTTCAAAAAGAAAGAAGGCCTAAATCATATCTATGCATCATATGTTATGACAATTAGAAATTCATGCAAAATCAATTATAAATCATATCAGTGCGGACACTCAATGTAATTTATGTGGTTGCACACACTCACTGAGGCTTAATGTCTGTGTTCATGTTCAAATCAAATCAATGTTTCGAAAGATGTTATTTATCAATTCCATGTAAAAATATCTTGCATTCATTTGGCATTTGAAAAGCCATTCATTTATTTTTTTCATTCTCAAAGTTTCCGAAAATTCATTTTGTGGTGTCTGATCCAAAAAATAAGTTTCAAAACATTTATATTTGTTGATTCTTTTCAAAACATGTTATATTGGTTAAGCCCCAAAAAGATCTATACAACTATGTTAACAAAACAAAAAGTAATCAAAATGTGTATTTTCAAAAAGATAGAAACCTCTATGTGCAATACCAAAAAGAATTATAAATGCACACTACTATTCAAGCAAACATAGTAACTAAATAAACAAAGTACTGAATTTAAACTACAAAGCAGTAAAGAAATTTAAAAACAATGTCACTGATTTTTTGAAGATCGTGGCTGAGGAGCTCGATGTCCTCCATTCAGATAATCAACAGGATCTGCCACATTCTTTTTCTTCACCTGCTTTGCTACTTCTAACAAAATGGACCTGTCTCCAAGTTCTAACAAAGCAGATAATTCATTTAAAAAGATAAAAATTCAAAAAGTAAAGTTCAGACATATAATTTATAAGCATAAGACATAATAAAGAAAAAAATTAAAAACACTAGGTTGCCTCCCAAGAGCGCTTCTTTAACGTCTTATTAGCTGGACGCCTTTGTTATGGATTTGGCTCCCAACATTTGGACAATAGTAATGAGCCACTAGCTTCTGTGTTTTCCTCCAGCATTTTCACTATTTCTTTTCTTTTTCAGAGAGATTTGAATGGCTGATAACTGGTGTCTTTGAAATTCCTGCAAGAAAAACATTTTTAGCATGTGGAGGTACTGCGTTTACCTTTATTTGCGATTCTTGATTTTTTTCTTCCTCTGACAATTCTTCAAAGAGAGATTGTTGGTAAGGAATTTTCTTGAAAGCATCTGACTGTTGGAGACTATCTAAACTATCATCTTCTTCAGATTCACTTATCTCCTCTAATGCTTCAGCTAATATATTCTCTGAATTTTTTTTTCCTTGAACCAACTTCTTGGAGTCAGAAATTACTCCATTCAAGACATCCACTCTAAAACACTCCCTTGGTTCCTTTGGATTGTCTTGTGTGTTTGCTGAAAAAGGTCCACTTCTATGCTCAGACAGTTGCTTTGCAAGCTGACCAACCTAAACTTCAAGATTTTTAATGGAAGCCTCAGTATTCTTTTGATTTGTGATGGACATCTGCATAAATTGAGTTCGAGTATCTTCCATTTTTGATATTATATCAAGTTGAGCTTCTTGTTGTTGTGGTGGTGGAACCCTATTTGAAGAACCTACATAAGAGTTGTTAGAGGGACCTGCAAAAGAAGAGTTAGTAGGACCATAATATGCATTTTCAATTTGCTGTCTCCAGCCATAAAAACTTGGACCATCTCTGTAGCCTTGGTAATTTCCTTGGAAGTTCTGTTGAGGTCTGGTCTGATTTTGCATATAATAAGCCTCCTCTTCTTGTTGGAAACCATGAGGTGCTTGTTGCATTTGTTGAGGAAGTTGGTCTATTTGTTTGGTCAAGGCCTCTATTTGTTGAGTCAAGAGCTTATTCTGAGCTAGAATTGCATTCTGAGTATCCAGCTCCATTATACCATTCCTTTGAATCAGAGATCCATCATGGTGAGACTGGTAATCATTGGCTGCTATGGAGTCAATGATTATAATTGCTTCCTTCGGGCTCTTGGACATCATTGTACCTCCAGCTGAGGCATCAAGAATCATCTTTGTCTGAGGTCTCAAACCACTGTAAGAAATGTGTAGCTGTGCAATCTCATCAAAGTTATGGTTTGGACACCTCCGCAGTAAAGATTTGAATCTTTCTCATGTCTCACAGAGAGGTTCATTAAATCCTTGGGAAAAAGTAGCAATTGCTGATTTTGCACTTATGAATCTAGATGGAGGAAAGAATCTGGCAATGAATTTCTCCTCCACTTCTTCCCAAGTGCTAAGAATTTTGTTTGGTTAGGATTGAAGCCAAGTATTTGCCTTACCTGTCAAGGAGAACGGAAAAGCTCTGAGATAAATAGCTCCAACATCTACATCAGAGGCTCCCAAGGTACTGCATAGCTCCATGAAGGTAGAGAAATGTGTGTATGGATCTTCATGATCTAGTCCAGAAAAAGGATGGATCTAATTAGACTAAGCAATGCGGGCTTCAATTCCACAACATTTTTACTGAAAGGAGGAATGACTATGCTGTTGTAATGCTTTGGTCCTTGTTGGTATGCATAGTCACCAAGAGTCCTCCTCGGTGGTCTATTTTCTTCTCCCTCTCCTTTATCAGCCATAAATTACAAGTGGCTTTACTGATGAAAGGAGAATTAAAATAGAAGAAGAAGATTCACTCAGTATCTCTTTGGTTGTTTAGTACTTTTCCTTCTTTTTGGTAATTTCTGAATTAAACAACGATGTAGCTGCAAGAATTTTACCTCAAAAAGGAAAAAGAAAAAACTTGCAATAACTCGTAAGTATTAAGGTTAGGGAAAATAAAACACAAGAGAATTTTTACAAAATCAAACTAGTGAAAGCAAAGAAAAAGTCCTATTCAACTGAAAAATTTAAATTTGAAAAAAAACCTGAGTGAGCAACTCAAGTCCCCGGCAACGGCGCCAGAAACTTGATAATGATTCTCAGCAAGTGCACCGATTTGTTGTTGTAAGTTACAAATTTTATAAGATCGTCTCCACAGGGACTTGAGCTACTCATTTACTTCAACTAAAATTTAACAATTCAATAGTTATGTACAAGTAGGATGAGCGGAATTTCATTTGTTTAAGAAAGTAACGGAAAATAACTAAACTTAGCAAAAATGAAATATACTTATGAGAAAGTGGGATTGGATTTCATCATTCTTATCCTTAGTATTCAATTAACGTTTACCATGTATAAATCATTGTCTATCCTTATTGATGCACACAATATTTCACCCCGAATTGATCCTCGCATTCGAGAATCCTAAGGATAATTACCGAATATCGATCCCTCGCATATGAAGTAAAATACCCTAGCACTATAATCATAATCGTGTGCTTTATGCAATCAGAACGTTATGCCCTATTCCTAGCAACGTAACGTAATGAGTAAAATCATTTAGTTCAAACCCTAAGGGCACTTTCCAGTCAAGCTTAGGATTTTAATTCATGAAACTAGTGATCAAGTAGAATTAAGCATTAAGCATAGAATGAAATTACCAACAAAGAATAGAAAAGATTAATACATAAATAAATATTAAAAGAGATACATAGGGATAAGAAGATTACATCCAATCCTTAGAGAAGCTAGCTACTCATTGTGGAGAGAACCTCCTCAAGGGAAGAATTGATGAAGGGCCCCATCACCGCTTCTTTCCGGCAGAGTTTCCACAATAATTCTCACTTCTCTCACTTTCCTAACCTACCTAATACTACTAGTATTTAACATCCTAAGCTAAAAAAACAAGCTTAAGACAATAAAAGAATGAAGAATGGAATGCCTTTCTCCTAAAATTCGTCCCTTATTTATAGCTTTGTGCCTCCTGCCAGCTTCACTCGCCCAGTGAGTGTTTTTGCCTATGTTTACTCGCCTGGGCGAGTTAACCCTTATCTTCTTGGAACTTGAGCTCGCCTGGGCAAGCCAAATACACTGGAATTGGTCGCCTAGGCGAGTTAGAAGCTTAGCCTTGAAGAAAGCTTTGGGCTTGGATGGGTTTTGGGCCTGGTTTGCTTGTAACACCTCCCAAGTTTGCTTGTTAAGTCCTTTTTGCTTGCTTTGCTTTTCTGGAAGCCTCAAAGCCTATCGAAATACAAAACATGATTGGATTAATCTTCCAAAATATAAGAAACAACATTTATTTAAGTACTAGAGAATATTTATCTAGGTTTAGGGCAAGTTTATAAGCCAAGTTTATTGAAATCAAAAGATAAGTGCCTTTATTGAAACATGAATTTAACTGAAATAGGGCACTTATTAGATTGCGAAAAATTTACCACAGTTTTTCATTCACCTATAAAATGGGTGTTTTTTTTATAAAAAAAAATTACGTTAATGTTGTGGTTAAGAGTTAGAGATACAGTAGCGACGTGGTTGGTCGTTACACATTTGGTCTCTAGTAGAGGTATTGAGGTTGATAAGGCCAAGATTGATGTTATTATTTCTCTACCTTACCTGGCTTCTGTGCGGGAAGTGCGCTCTTTTCTTGGACATGCAGGTTTTCATAGGAGATTCATCCAGGATTTCAGCAAGATTGCACTGCCATTGTCTAAGCTTCTGCCAAAGGACGTAGACTTTGTGATTGACAAACCTTGCAAAGAGGCATTTGAGGAGTTGAGGAAGAAGCTTACTACCTCTCCCATAATACAACCACTAGATTGGGAGCTTCCATTTGAGCTCATGTGTGATGCCTCAAACTATGCGCTTGGGGCTATGTTGTCACAGAGAGTTGATAAATACCATGTCATTGCTTATGCTTCACACACTTTAGATGCTGCCCAAGTTAACTACACCACCACTGAGAAGGAGCTTTTGGCTATTGTTTTTGCTTTAGATAAATTCATATCTTATTTTCTTTGCTCCTATATCATTGTCTTTACTGACCATGCATCTTTAAAGTACCTGTTGAAGAAGCTTGATGCTAAACCTAGATTGATCAGGTGGATGCTTCTTCTTCATGAGTTTGATATGGAGATTAAGGACAGAAGTGGTGCAGAAAACTTGGTTGTTGATCATTGGAGCAGGATCGAGGGACCTATTAACTCTTTTCCTATTACGGATAATTTCCCTTATTATCATTTATGCATTTTCATTCATCACATGTTACACCTTGGTTTGCTGACATTGTGAATTTCATTGTTGCATTTATTGTTCCACCTCATGCACCTAGGTCTCAAATAGATAAACTTAAGAGTGATGCTAAATATTATTTGTGGGATGATCCTTATTTGTGGAGGTTTGGTACTGACTAAGTGATCCGTAGGTGTGGACCAGATCATGAAATTCAATCTATTCTTCAGTTTTGTCATGACACACCTACCGACGGACATTTTTTAAAATAATAGGAATACCCACAATAACCAAGAGGGGGGTGGATTGGTTTAAACTTGGTCTTTTGAAATTATTTAGAAAAGCCCTTTTGATCTTTTGATGCATGTGTATTTCAAGTTGAGTGAATTAGAGTCTTGTCAATATTTGGATGTGCTAGTTACATGTGGTGCTTGTGTGTAAACACAAACCCATGCACATTTGATGAGGTTGACTGTTGTTCTTTGAGAGATTTCTATCACCTTGGTACATTCTTAATTTTAACTTGACTACTTTTTCACTTTGCACTTTGTGATCATGTGTTCATAGAGTGCTTGTTACCTTGATATAATTCTTCCATTTTCCATCTTTCTCACTTTTGTGCATTATTAGGATCCATTTAAAAATGGGTGTGCCTTGTTCATACATTTTTTTAGTTTATGGTTTATTCTAGTGTAATTGTTTTTCTCTTAGTCTTTCTTTTAGGTTTACCCAGGAGTGCTGTTGCGAACTCGGCAAGTGTACCGTTCGTTTCAAGTAATAAAGTGAGTAAATAAAGTATCGTCTCCACAAGGATTGAATGCAATTTTATTGTAACTTAACATCTTAGAAATTGGAAGACAAATAATAAATTGAGAGAGTTGGTTGAGTTTGTGTGATTACGTAACTAAAATTAAATAACAAAAAATTAACGAGAACGTAAACTAAACTTAATTTGATTGTTATGCAGTGATGAGAAACAATTGTGGTTAAAGCGCATTCCCCTATGATCCCTACCTTCTATACTTAGATTGATTATTAACTTGAATTATTTCTAATTGCTCAGCTGATGTATTCTCACATAATTAGCTAAATCATAATCCCTTAGCAAATTAACCCTTTAGTGAAATTAGAAACCCTAATCCCTTAGTGATTCCCTCTTAAACCAAGCATTCAGCAGATACATCCTGAAATTGCTGCAACTACACATTCCTATCCCTAGGTAATGTATAAATTGTCATTTTACTCATTTCAGAAACTAGAATCCCAATATCCC
The DNA here is from genome assembly GCA_013407115.1 of Glycine latifolia. NCBI lineage: Eukaryota > Viridiplantae > Streptophyta > Magnoliopsida > Fabales > Fabaceae > Glycine > Glycine latifolia. Next base: position 93,144 of record QARZ01040777.1, on the reverse strand, counting down.
TATTGTGAATCCTAACCCTAAGCATCTTAATAGAATGGCCAGTCCAAATTAAGAACAATACATGAAGAACAGAATAAAACAAAGCAATTATGATAATTCTCATTTAAACCAATCAAGACATAGAGGAGTTCACGTAGGTTCTTGCTCTAACCACAATACAAGAACTTAGCCAAGCATGCTCAGAACTGACATTAATCTTACAACTAGCATGTTCCTAGAGAGGAATTACCAGAGGAAAAGAGGAAATTACAAGCAAAGTTGCTATTCTGCAGTAACCCTAATGAATCCAATCTTCTCCAAGGTCTCTTCAATGTCTTCTTCTGCAAAAAGTCTTCCAAGAGTCCAAAAGAAGGTCCTTCTCTGTGTCCCAGAGGTTCCTTTTTATCACCCATACGTTCTAGATTTAATTTAGGTAACAAGGAACTGTTCCCCAAGCTAAATCAGTATCAGATCCTTTAAATCAAGCAATATTGTGATCATGGCGCGACTAGCGCGAAGTCCCATGCTGATCGCGTGGGATGTTTGAATTGAGTAAACTGTTCTGGAACTCTGGTGCTAACAGCGCGGTGTCCCAGCCTGATCGCGTGGGACATTCGAATTGACTGTCTGATTTTGATATCTTGGCGCTACTAGCGTTGATGGCCACGTTGATAGCGTGGCTTATTCGAATTGGAAGGTTGGTTTTAAGCATCTGGCGCTATTGGCGTGGTGGGTGGCGCTACTAGCGCAGGGTCTTCCAACTGAGTATTTGATCTTGACACTCTGACGCTGATCACGTGGGAATTGGCGCGATTCGCGTGGCTTGGTCGAGAGCTCTAGGTTGCTCTTTTTGCTTCTTTTCCTCTCTTGATGGTTCCTAATTAACAAAACAATTAAGAAATTAAAGTAATATGCAATTAAGTAATAAACTTACCTAATCCTAATTTATATTACTAATTATTAAACAAAATATTAATTAATTACTCCTAAGAAAACTAATGTATGCTGGAAGCATATCAAATAATTCCCAGATTTATATATTGTTGTCCTCAGCAATAAACAGAATTTTAAATGGAAAGCAAGGCTCAACAATCAAGCATAAATTCACATTTAACACTCTTAGAATCACAATGCTAAGTATAATCAATTTCCAATCAAGGTTTCAATAACACCTTCAATTCCATCAACTGCAAGAGTTTCACTTGAGTCTTCCTTACCAAGATATGTGTATTTCACTCAGCACTCAAGTGTATAAGGGTTATTATACTCACTCAATCCAACACAATGATAGCACTACCATAAGCTTGATCATATCCTCCAGTTCCTGAAAATAAGAAACATAAATGCATGCACAACTGATCAAAAGGTCTTTATAAGGTTGTAATTTGGCCTGGTTTAAGGGTAGGAAAGTTTTGGATAGTGGCTAAAATTGAGATTGGATTTTGTTAGAATTAGTCAAGTCCACTTAGCCAGTCTATCACTCTTTATTCTCTGATTTTTCCTCTGCAAAACACTATAATAGAGAGAGTAGGATAGTAAGAAAATATATTTAGATCCATCAGCTGGTATTTCAGACTTGTTATTTCCCTTACTGGACAGCTGGTATTTCAGACTTGTTATTTC